>PISX010017905.1:0-42124 GCA_004024625.1 Mellivora capensis | reverse complement strand
GCGTACAAGCATTGACCACCACCCCAATCCCCATCCCCGTTTCCTGGGAAGCAACACTAAAGTTTTCCCACAGGGGGCTCTGTTTGTAGGTTGTTGGCAAGCTTCACTATTTGAAAATGTTGAAAGTTATAGCTGCTTTTGGAGTGTGTATATTGTATGTGCCTGTTGGGGTTTGTTGTTTAAAAAAAAAAAAATCTTCCAGATATCCCAAGGGAAACGGGTAAGAGGCAAAGGTGTACAGGTGCAGAGGCAGGTGGAAAGCTGACAAACAGGACTGTGCATGGCAGGGGTGGGGAGTGCCCCATCTTTGAGGCTTAGAGGTCTCTGGGGTGCAGGGATAAAAGCTGAAGACACCAGGGATCTGTAGTAGTTAGGCAGACTCATTAGCTGTCAGGTTCAATTTCATTGAGCCTGAGCAAGTTCTTGTCCTGCCATTCCTGTTTTTCTGCCGAGGGGGTGTGGCATCATCCATGACCTCCCAGGATTGCTCCACAAAGGAACCGAGATCCCCGGAGCATTCAAAACAGTACCTAGCACACAGACCTCAGGTGTCAGATCTCCTTCCCACCCCCACTCCCTTGCGAAACTTCAAATCTGTATCATCAAACTATTCAGAAACCTTCAATGGCATATCTTGCCCGCAGTCTATGGAAGCCCTCAGGGCAGCCTTCCCTGTGACCTCAGGACCAGACTTCCTCTCCCTCCCAATCTCTTTCCTGAATCTGACTCAGCCTTTGCTCCAATTAAGAGTCCCACCTCCTCCAGAAAGCCTGCCCTGGGGGCTGCACCCAGGGGTTTTCTCCCAGGTGAGCTTTTAGCATTTCTATCGCCAACTCTGGGGCTCCAAGATACATCCTGCCTGGGACGTGGACCCTTTCCTGCCTTGCTCTTGTCTTCCAGAGAGCAGGGCAGTCGCACCACCCGAATCTTCCTAAATCTCTTCACCTACTGAAGGACTGTGGGGTTCTTCCGCAGGGCAGCCATGACACGCCCCCACTTGAGGTCCCTACATGGCTCCCCATTGTTCCTTCGGACAGACTTGGTTTGCTTTTTTTCTGGCTTTCACTCAACAGCTCATTCCTCCACAAGGAAGAGCCCCTTCCTTTCCTAGGCTGACTCTGCCTTGGTCCCCAGGCCCATGCAGAAAGGTTTCTGGTTCATGGGGCACCTGGGTGGCTCAGTGGGTTAAGCCTCTGCCTTTGGCTCAGGTCAGGATCTCAGGGTCCTGGGATCTAGCCCCGCATTGGGCTCTCTGCTCAGCAGGGAGCCTGCTTCCCACTCTCTCTCTCTCTCTCTCTCTGCCTGCCTCTCTGCCTACTTGTGATCTCTGTCAAAAAAATAAATAAAATCTTTTTTTTTAAAGATTTATTTTTTTGACAGAGATCACAAATAGGCAGAGAGGCAGCAGAGAGAGAGGAAGGGAAGCAGGCTCCCTGTGAAACCTAAGGGAGCAGCTTGCGTTCAGCCCCAGGGTCCTTCACCGTCAGTGCCCCCAAACACCCAAAGGTCCTAGAACCCAGCCTACTGCTCTCTAGGTTAGCCAGGCCCCCAAGAAGGGACGGTGACAACACCGGAGCCTCTGGACACCATGGCATCAGACTCGGTGCCCAGTGACAGCCATGTCACCCTGAAGCTCAGGAACCCCTCTCCCTCCCCTGGCTCTGGAGCGCTGGCAGAGTGAACAGAATCAGCACCAACATCCCCAGGAACTCCAGGAAGTCGTACGCAGCTTCAAAAAGTCAGAACAGAAGTGACACTGGAGAGCTGGGTGTATTTGTCATAAATTAGGTCATGTTCTCCCCAGAAGGAACACACGGAGGGGAAGCACTCAGGTGGCCCTGAGGGCCCGGCCAGGTGCCCCCGGGAGCAAGAGTCACAGGTAAGGCTGGTCTTTGGATAGCTCCCACCTCTTCATGGGAGGGGCCGGCGACACAGCCTTCTTCTCAGTGGCAGCTGCAGCCGAGCTGGAAGGAAAAAGAGACTTTGGTTAGGGCCAGGTCTCGGAGAGCAGCCTGGGCGGATCTGAGGGAGCCCACAGCTGCGCCCAGCAAGACCATGCCTGCCGAGACCGTGGGCAGGCCAGCAGGAGCATGTTTCAGAATGCCCAGACGCCTTTACTGGGGCCCCCCAGAGGGTCAGCCAACCCTCGCTGGGAGCTGGCCAGCCCCCTTCCTGCCCAAGCCCCCACGTGAATGCCCAGTCAGCCTGCCCTGGCTCCTGAGCTCAAAGCCAGCCATAAAGAGCTGGCCTCCCCGTCTAGTACCCCCTCCCGCTTGTGGCCCCAGGGTGGGCGAGCACCCCACTCCTGTTGCCCCCAAATAGGATACTGGCAAAAGGGCCGAGCAATCAGGTGACAGGCACCCACTGCTCTCTCCCCCTCGGGTGCTCAGCACTTGGCACATGGCAGGCACGGCCCATGCCCCGGCAGAGCGCTAAGACCCGGCCTCAGTCTAATAAGACTGAGAGTCAAGTGCAATTGGTAAATACTCCGTTTGGGGCGCCTGGGTGGTTTAGTCGGCTAGGCATCTGACTTTTGGTTTCAGTTCAGGTCATGATCTCAGGGTCCTGAGACTGAGCCCTGCATCAGGCTCCCAGCTGAGTGGGGAGTCTGTCCCCCCCCACCCTGCTCCCGACTCTCCCCCTGCTTGTGTGTGCATGCATGTGCCAGCTTTCTCTCTAAAATCAATCATTCAATCTTTTTAAAAAAAGGAGGAAGGAGGAAAAAAAGAAGAATGCACCATTTAACCCAGAGTGAGCCCCAAGAGAGACACAGGCAACAAATCTAAGGAGGGTGCCCCCTGAGACACTCAACCCCCTGGTGCCTCGGGCTGGAGAGGCTGGCACACGGTCAGCCAACAAGGGAGAGGAAGCAGATGGGGAGGCTCTCCTTGTGGAGAAGACCCCCAGGAGCAGGGGTTCCAGGGATGCCTACCCTCCCAGGGGTCTGAAGGAGGTGGAAGAGGCAGAAGCGGCCTTCCTAGGAAATTCAGGCATCCCAGGAGCAGGTGAGGAGGTGTGGGGGGAACTAGGTAGTGTGCCAGTCTGGTGCTGGACTCTGGAGAATTAGAAGGTAACAAGGACCATGACACTGGCCATTCATCGAGTTCTAACTACATAGCAGGCCTTGCCTGGCCTTGTCACCTTACAGATCTCGTCACATTGCAAGCCCACCATCCCATTTTACAGATATAGAAACTGAGGCTCAAGAAGGACGGAACACTGGCTGCAGACCATGATGAACTGGCTGTAGAGTCCAGACACCACTGGGGGTCTGAGCAAACTGGTCTGAAATCCTGCTTCTGCTCCCCACTAGCTGGTGACCCAGTTAGGTCACGTGGCCTCTCTGTGCCTCGATTTCCTCTTCTGCAACAGGGGCCATCACTGCCCAACTTGTTGAGGGGTCAGTAGGCAGGCATGGCACTGACTCCATTCTAAAACCTTACAAATATTAATTATGAAGATTAAACTTCCTAACAATTCTGCTATAGACTCAAGGTTTTGTGCCTCCCAAACTCCTGTTGAAATCGCAACCCCCAACGTGATGGTATTTGGAGGCAAAGCACTTGGGAGGTGATTAGGTCCTAAGGGAGGAGCCCTCATGAATGGGATTAGTGCCCTTATAAGAGACCTCAGACACCCCTTACCCTTCCACCACGTGAGGACAGAGCAAGAAAATGCCATCTGCGAATCAAGAAGAGTGTGCTCGCCAGACACAGAACTGGCCGGCACCTTGATCCTGGACTTCCCAGCCTCCAGAAGTGTGCGAAAGAGGTTTCTGTTGCTTATAAGCCACCGCAGTCTATGATATTGTCACAGCAGCTGAGTGGACTGAGACACACTCCCTAAAGTAGATGCCACTATCATCCCCTCTTATTTGAGAGAAGGCACCTGAAGCCAGGGACCAAACTGGGTTTTAAGGGATCTGAGATTTACACGATTCTTTCTTTGGGGCGCCTGGCTGGTTCAGTCGATGAAGCAGCCAACTCTGGATCTCGGGGTCATGAGTTCAAGTCCCATGTTGGGCATGGAACCTACTTGAAAAAAAATACAATTCTTTAAGAAGAGTTCAAAGAAAATGTGATTGTGTGTGTGTGTACATATATACACATACACACACACACACGTACATGCACAGAATGGAAAACTCTTCAGCCATAAAAAAGAGAAAGAAATCCTCCATTTGTAACAACATGTACGGACCCTGAGAGTACTACGCTAAGTGAAACAAATCAGAGACAAACACTGTAGGATCTCACTTATGTGTGCAATCTAAAAACCAAATAAAAACGAAACCAAACTCATAGATACACAGAACAGACTGATGGCCACCAGAGGCAGGACACAGGTAGGGGGTAGGTGAAATGAGTGAAACAGCCCAAAAGGTACAAACTTCCAGTTAGAAAATGAGTCAGTCCCAGGGATGTACTCTACAGCGTGATGACTGAGTTAAAATACTCTATTGCAGAGTTGAAAGTTGCCAAGAGAGCAGATTTTAAAAGTTCTCATCACGAGAAAAAAATGTGTAACTCTGTGTGCGTGACAGATAAGGAGACTTACTGTGACCATTTCACAATGTATGCAAATACCAAATCTTTACGTTGTGCACCTGAAACTCACATGTTATAGATCAATTATACCTCCATTTAAAAAAAAAAAAAAAATACAAAAACAAGGCCTGGGCTTCTCCCAGAGCCCTCGATGGGAGTGTGGAGCTTCATTCGCTTTGTAGGAAATGCACCCCAGTCCGAGGCCCCAACCGCTACTCTGGGCTGGGTGAGGATTAAAAGAGCTCTCCCATGAAAGGCCCCCACAGCACAGTTCTTGACACAGGTGACGCTCAGTGGGCCCTTGAAAAGCACAAGCAAGAGAAAGGGCTGGTTCCGGACTGTGGGGTCCTCACCTCTCCGCAGGCTTGCCTGATGCCAGTACCTTCTGGGAGGACATGATGACTGAGGGCGGCACAGCTTCCCGGCGGCCATCGCGAGTGCAGTAGTAGTTATTGGAGAGCTTGTGGCTGGGGCCCACGGGGAGCCTGGGAGGAGGCTGAGTTCTGAGGGAAAAAACATCACCATTGAAGCAAACAGAAAATCACTTTAAAAAATTTTATTTATTTGAGAGTGAGAGTGAGAGCGAGAGCGAGTGCAAGTGTGCACGCTCACATCCGGAGGTGGAAAAGATTCTCAAGCAGACTCCCCACTGTGCATAGAGCCCAACATGGGCCTTGATCCCACGACCTCAAGATCATGACCTGAGCGGAAACTGAGAGTCGGACGCTTAACTGAGCCCCCCAGGCACCCCTAATATAAAATCACTCTTCCTGGCTACGCTGGCCTGGGCCGCCTCCATTACTGCTGCAGGCCAGGGCAATTCCTTGATCCGCTGTCATGGATGCATGGCTAGGGAGGATCCAGGGCCCTGAAGCAGGTAGCAGTCTCTGCTTCGGGTGTGAAGGTGCCGGAAGGCAAGGCATAGATATGCCCCAAATGTATGGAGGACCTTTTCTGAGGCTTCTCAGGGAAGGGGGCAGCCCAGATTGGGCATCGAGGCCTGTTCCCACTCCACCATGGCCCAAAGCTTCCATCTGGCCTCACTTCCAACAGCAAGAGCTCAGGGAATAAAGAGCTCAGGGTCTGAGGCTCTGAGGTCACAGTGTGTAAACACTTGGGCAACAGCCCCAGACCTTGTGTGTTCTGAGGGTCTTTGTTCCCAAAAGCCAGGCTACAGAACTCCTGGGTTTCCCATTGTCTCAGGAACTCTGAAGAACCCTGCTGGGATCAAGGCTTATTACTCAAAAAGCACCTTGTCCTCTGAGGTCTCTGCATTCCCTGCCTGGTCACCAGCACTACAGCCAGGGCTGGGGTAAGGGGTGGGGGGTGGACGAGTGAACAGAGCTCTGGCCTGGGTTGGGCTAAAACCTAGGGTGAATTTACAAAGAAGCCAGAAGCCTAAAATGGAAATGCTAACCTCAAAACAAGAGAGAAGCCTCTCTGGAAAACATAGCAGAGAGGAGAGGCAGAGAAAATAGGAGAAATCATAAAATCACCGGGTTTTCATTCACCATGTTTTACAGTAATTGGTTTAATTAATTAATTTACAATAATTGGTTAACTTTTTGCCAGGATTTAAGTTTTTCTTAAAACAAATAACAGCCATTGTATTAAAAAGTGAGAAATATACATAAAAATATAAAAATTTGATATGAAAAGCAATATCCTGGGGCACCTGTGTGGCTCAGCCGGTTAAGTGTCCCACTCTTGGTTTTGGCTCAGGTTGTGATCTCAGGGTCCCCACATCAGGCTCTGCGCTCAGTATGCCTGTTTGAGATGCTCTTTCTCCTCCCTCTGCCCTGCCCCCAGCTCGCTATCAATCAATCAATCAGCTCTTTAGAATAAATACATAAAAGCAATATCCTGGGGCACCTGGCTGGCTCGATCAGTGGTGCGTGCGACGCTTTTTTTTTTTTTTTAAGACTTTATTTATTTGACAGAGAGACATAGCCAGAGAGGGAAAACAAGCAGGGGGAGTGGGAGAGGGAGAATCAGGCTTCCCGCTGAGCCGGCAGCCGATTAATGACTGTGCCACCCAGGCGCCCCATGCTGTGTGACTCTTGATCTCTGGGTTGTGAGTTCAAGCACCACGTTTGGTATACAGATTACTTAGAAATAAAATCTTAAAAAAGGGGTGGGGGCACTATCCCGTGTGGCAGTTAGAATTTGCTTAACCCCTAGAGTGCAGAAGACACCCCACCCCCACCCCCAGTGGGTGGGCCATGGCTTTCCGCCACCTAGCAGAAGGGTTAAGAACCACATGCCCAGGAGTACAGTACCTGGGTGGCTCAGTGGGCTAAAGCCTCTGCCTTCCGCTTAGGTCAGGATCCCAGGGTCCTGGGATCAAGCCCCGCATCAGGCTTCCTCCGATGGAAGTTTCCTTCCATCGTGGAGAGCCTGCTTCCTCCTCTCTCTCTGCCTGCCTCTCTGCCTACTTGTGATCTCTGTCTGACAAATAAATAAATAAAATCTTAAAAAAAAAAAAAAAAAAAGAACCACACTCCCAACAGACACACAGGAATCACTAGGGGGCACCACTACCCTAAGGAGGTTGTAAATTTTATAAACCCTTTTCCTCAACTGGCCTACCAACTACCCTGGATAGAAAGCAACTTCAAACTTCTGATATTTGGAATTAGTTATAACAGGCAGACATTCACATAAGTTTGGTTATTCAAATGCTAGTTGTCTTCCTTTCGTCCTAATTATCAACGGCTGCCTTACCTTCGCCTACTCCTCTGACTTCCAATATACTGATATCCCTCCTTTCCTCCAAGTATTCCAGCCACAGACCTCCTTCCTACTTCTGGCTCTGTCAGGCCTCAACAGCCTTGGCACATACTGTTCCCTCTGTTCAGAATGTTCTTTCAATCATGACCGTTTGGCTCATTACTCAGGTCATTCAAATGTCAATCCCAGAAAAAAAAGACCTTTCCTGACTACTTGTCCTAATGTAGCCACCCCCCAGCTGACTCTAATTTAGTTTATCTTCAGAGCATTCCAGAATGCTCTTTATCTGTTGCATTTATTTCCCTACTATATTTTTCTCTTTCTAGAACTTGAGCTCCGTGAAAGGAATGGGGATAATAACTTTTCTTCTTGGTCCTGGTATCCCTGAGGACATGGCAGGAGCTTGTAAATATTAAGTAATTTTTGTACATTTTAAATGAGTTTGGAATCAAGGCACTTCTGGGTTCAAATCCCAGCTGTCACTTTCTAGCTTCTGAGTGACTTTAAGAAAATGACTGTCTCTCTGAAACTCACATTTTTTCACTTGTAGCTTGGGGATGATAACCCTAACTGGCAGGACCACACTGAGGACTCCACAGCTACACGATCCCCACTCTGAATTCATGTCCAACCTGTTCCACGAGCAGCCGGCTGTGAGTACAGGAAAGTTAAAAGCAAACCTCTGTTTCCACAGCCTGCCAGGGACCGGAGGCAAAATGCCGGCCCAGCAAACCGGGGACCTAAAAGAACATGCATTTTGTTTCCGATGTTAAGAATAACAGGACAAAGGGGCGCCTGGGTGGCTCAGTGGGTTAAGCCTCTGCCTTTGGCTCAGGTCATGATCTCAGGGTCCTGGGATCGAGCCCCACATCGGGCTCTCTGCTCAGCGGGGAGCCTGCTTCCCCCTTCTCTCTCTGCCTGCCTCTCTGCCTACTTGTGATCTCTGTCAAATAAATAAATAAAATCTTAAAAAAAAAAAAATAACAGGACAAGGCCAGAGTGTGGGCAGCGAGCGGGGCTTGCTCACCGCTTGGAGATCTCCTGGTAGCGCAGCTGCAACTTCGCCTGCAAATCGTGCTGTGGTGGGGGAGAGGAAGGCAGTCAACCCGCAGGGTACTCCAGGAGAGGAGAGAGCGAGGGAACAGGGCATCCCAGGGGTGAAGGGAAGGTCGGACGGAGATGGTACAGGGATGTAGGCCCTAGAGGTGAAGAGGAAAGCTAAGGCCGGTACGGGCCTTAATACAGAGCTAAGAAGGTACGGGACTAGACAGATCTCAGGCCAGAATGGGTCCAGGGCTGGGATGGAGGTGGTTGTGTGCTGAAGCAGTCACGAGTTGGGGGTCCCGGGCTGAGACACGGGTTCCGACCTCAGGGGATCTCGGTATTAAAAGCCTCAGGCCCAAGGGTGCAGGAAGAAGGGGACTAGCGGGAGCGGGTCCAAGGCGCACGCAACCCTCAGCCTCCCCGTTTGGCCCCTTCCGCCCCGCGCACCCCCGATGCCCAGTTCCGCAGCCGCTGGATGAGTCGAGTGGCGGACGCCATCTTCGTTTGCACTGAAGGACGCCGGTGACGTCTCTACCGCGAGGGCTGCTGGGAAGAACGTACGCGGTCTCGCGAGAGGGTGGGCAGGCGGGGCTAGGACGTACTATAAAAGGTCTCCTCGGAGCACGTGACCCCTCTCCGCCCGACCGCCGCAGCGCCGCCATCATGGACACGAGCCGTGTGCAGCCCATCAAGTTGGCCAGGGTGAGGTGGGGAGTCCTGTTTTGGGGACCCGGATTGAAGAGAGGTGGGCTGGGGGGCTCGGGCTGCCCAGGTCTGATCCCAGCTTCTCTCCGCTAGGTCACCAAAGTTCTGGGCAGGACTGGCTCGCAGGGACAGTGCACACAGGTGAGCACGCGGGTGGGGACGCCCCAGGGTCTGAGTCCTGTTGACTGCCTGGCCAGCTGGACCCTGAAAACTGGAGTCCGTATATCCTAGGGCTCCCGGAGCGTCCCGAGACCTCACTAGGGCCCTGCCCACCGGGTCCGAGCTCCGTCGACCTCCCTCCCCGGACTCTGACGTTCTTCTTCCTCGTGGCCTAGCCCGTCCCAGCGACCTCTTTGTGGCTCCATGCCCTGCCGAGTGTGTCCCTCTCCCGAACAGGACCGGAGCTGCAGCTGTGCCTCTTGGTGGCTGCTCTTCCGTTCAAGAACTTTGTTCTCCGCAACTTGGCGCCCTCGGGTTTCTCTCCTGGCTCAGCTCTGCCTCCCAGGCGCAGCCCCCTTTTTAAGTATCTCTGGGTGGGTCCCAACACGTCCTTTGAATCGAAACCTGCTGCCCAGCCTGCGGTGTCTATCTGCGGCTGGCCCTGACTCGTTCGCGTCCTCGCGGTGGGCCCCGTAGGTGCGCGTGGAGTTCATGGACGACACGAGCCGCTCCATCATCCGCAACGTGAAAGGCCCCGTGCGCGAGGGCGACGTGCTCACCCTATTGGAGTCCGAGCGAGAAGCTCGGAGGTTACGCTGAACTTGTAATTGGTGAGTGCAGGACGGGTGGGAATCGGCAGGCCTATTAGACCCTTCCTTGGTGGTAGTAGGGAGGCTTCCCAAATCCATGGGGTGAGAGGCTCTTGGGGTGGGAAGTGTAGAAAGAGGCTACTGAGATTTGGAAGACAGGGGAAGGAGTTGCTGGGCGGCCCCTCGGTATCTCGTGTTTGGATCTTTTTACAGGGTCCTGGATATCTGGGTCGGCTGCTTGCTCACAGGGATGACCTGCATATATTAATAAATCACTTGTCTGGCTCTGAGTAAGGCTTATAAAATCTTCTAGAGGGAGCCTCTCCCAGTCTTTATCCTCTGGTGAGTTGGGGGGAGGGGGACCTACGTGTATGTGCCCCCAAAACAAGACACAAGTTGAGTTAGTAATGTTTTATTCTGCAAGTGGGTGGACTCAGGGGCCTTGTCACTTTCTAGCCCCTTCCTCACCCTGTTGGTCCTGTGAGCCCCTCCTGAGCACTGAGTCTTCTGAGCCTTTCTCTTGGCCCACACTAGTGTCTGGATAACAAACCCTGGCCCTTGCTGTGCCCCAGAGGGTGGGGTGGAGGAAGGAACAGACTCCCAATCCAGGTCCAGGGTGCCAGGCTGCTCACTGAGGCTGGGGGTCTTCTTTATGGTCACTGTGTTCTCCTTCACAAGATGGAGCTGTGGGGGACTCAAGGGGTGACTGGGGAAAGGTGGGGGAGGGGTCCTGTCAGTCACCCGTGGGCAGGATTCCACCCTGGTGGAAGTTTTTTGGAGGCGGTAGCAGGAGTCCCCTGACCGGGAGGGTGGGAGCTAGGTCTAACAGCTCCAACCTGATCTTAGATCACTTCCCCTCTGGAGACCTTGGGCTCGTCATCTGTGACATGGAGGTGTGTCTCACAGGTACTTTGCAGGGGGAACCTCAGGTCCCAGCCATATGCAAGGGGTCAAACCCAGGTACCCCGACCCTGGCTGCTTCCCCGGGAAAGCCGGAAAGGAGGCCTCCTTCCCAGGGCACACTTGGTGTGCCCTGTGAAGCCAGCGTGCAGCCTGGGGGCCTGGTCCCTGCAGTCTAGGGGCTGCACTCACCGGGGACTGCGGCCGGCCCGAGCTCAGGTGCGCATGCAGCAGCGCAGCCACCTCGTCCTGCTCGGCCTCCAAGGCAATGGCCAGGGCGCTGGTGCCCTCCTGAGGGACAGTGGGAACGGTCAGGTCCCTGAACCAAGGCATGGCTCCCCTGCCATCCCCATGTCAGCCCTGTGGTGCCTCACATTGTCCAGGAGGGCTGGGTCGCAGCCTGGTTGGGCCAGCAGCAGCCGGACAGTGTCCAGGCGCCCGTACTCGCTGGCACACATCAGCGCTGTGGCCCCATCCTCATCCTGGGCGTTCACATCTGCCCCACATGCCAGCAGGGCTGCCACCATGTCCTGGCGGCCATGGCTGATGGCCAGCATGAGGGCTGTCTGTCCTGTCTGGGGACGAAGAAGGGGACAGAGCTGGCGGGGGTGGGGGGGGCACTGGAGGAAGGGAGGTCAGAGGCAAACCCAAAGCAGAAGTGATCCCACCAGACAGGGAGCAAGGGAAGAAGTGTCCACGCACCTGGCTGGCCTTGGCATTAACATTGCCTACGTGGAAGAGTCTCTGAACCACAGCCATGTCCTCTTCTCGCCCCACAGAGGTGAGTGCAGCCAGCATGAGGGCCGAGTAGCCAGCCTGATTCTGGCGGTCAACCTCACAGACCCCTGGGAGAGTGGAGGGGGTCAGTCAGCCAAGGCTGACACCCTCAGCCCAACCTGGTTTACTCCCCTTCCCCCACACAAGACAGGTTTGCTGCCAGTGTAAGGGGGGTGGTTACTGGTCATGAACTTACTATTTCCTCTGCCTCTTAGGCTCTCCCTGCCAAGAGCCACATGGCTCTGTGCCCTTCAGGGTCTGTTCAAATCTCTATTTCAAGCTGGTTCAGACTTGGCTTTCTGCTGTATCTCCCAGACCTAACACCTGTTCCGTAGTACATCCTCAATAAACCAGTGTTCCTATTTTTGTGGCTATCATCCACCAAGCCAATATCATTGCCCACCCCATCCCCGCCCGGAGAACTATGTTAACTTGGGGCACCTGGGTGGCTCAGTCAGTTAAGCGTCCCAACTCTGATTTTTGGCTCAGGTTGTGAGATTAAGGTGTTAGGCTCTGCGCTGGGAGTGGAACTTAAGCAAGTTAGGGTTTCCCTCTGCCCCTGCCACACCCCCTAAAAAAAGCTATGTCAACTGGTTCCCCTTTATATCGTTCCCATGCAGATCAAGAGGAATTTGGCCCAGTCCGTTATTTAAGACACTCCCACATCTCCCCATTGCTCCTGGAATACAGGCCACTGTCCACCATGGCTTCTGTGGTTGTCCCCTAACTCTTGTCCCTTCCTTTGGATCCTTTCTCCTCCAAGCCTGTGTTACACATTGAGTTGTGTCCTACCCCCAGAGCTACAAAGTCCTACCTACCCTGTACCTGCGAATGTGACCTTAATTGGAAATGGGGTCTTTGCAAATGTAATCACGTTAAGGCGAGGTCATGATGGTACGCCCTAATCCAGTGTGGCTGGTGTCCTTAGAAGAGACCCAGAGACATGTAGGAGACCACGTGAAGACAAAGGCAGAGAAGAGAAGCTGCCCTCAGCCACCGGATGCTAAAGATGGCAGGCAACAGCCAGGAGCTTCAAGAAGGGCCTGGAGCAGATTGCTTGCTCCTCAGGAACCAGGCCTGCCAACCTGAATTTTGGACTTTGGACCTCCTGAACTACAAGAAAATGAATTTCCGTTTTCTTAAGCCACCCATGTTGTGCTATTTTGTTACAGCAGCTCAAGGAAGGAGCACTGAACACAAACACTGTTTTCTGTTCCCTTTGGGATCATCCCCCAGGATGATCATGCCCTGCCATCACAGCATCTCCTCTGGGTGACTGATGCTGTTGTCCTCCACTGTTTGGAGAGTTCCATGAGGCTACAAAAGCTTGGGGAGGTCTGGGGCTTGGATCAGGGTCATGGAGTGGATGCCCTGTAGGGAGGGACTCAGATAATGGGCTGGGGAGAAAAAGGGTTAAGTAGTGTGGAAAGGAGGAGGGTGGGTTCCCTAGTCCTGCGGCATGCCCTGTAGGTGTTCACTGCTCCCACAAGCTGCTGTCACACTGGTGGGGTGTACTGGAGTGGGGAGGGGCACATAGAAGCAACCCGAGTGGGGCTTCTGCCCCTGCCCTCTCCTTTCCCCTCCAACCTGAGGCCTTCCTAAGCCAAAGGATCACTCCATTTGATTTCCTCTAGTTACGTTTTGTTGTGGTCCTCCCTGTTTGTAATTACTTCATGTTTCGACGTGATAATTGTCGATCTCCACTCGCCATAATGCACGTGCTCACAGCCATTCATTCTCATACATTCATGAGCTCATTCAACTGACACTTGAGGGTCTACAGGGCAGAGTGCTGGCGCCTGCCATGCAAGTAGGGTGAGGTGAAGGAGGGCCATGGGGAGGAGTTTGAAAAGGGACATAAAAGGATGAACAAGGAAGCAGGGGATGTAGCGGGCATTGATGTGGAGACGGGGGTGGGGGTGGGGGACACAGACAATGGTCCTGTAATGGCCAAGGGCTGTAAGGGCTGGGCTACTGGAGAGCTGAAACGTTGGGTGGTGAGAGCTGAGAAGAGACGAGGGGGCGTGGTTATCAGTGACATCAAGATCTTAGGGTGACCTTACAGGTGTAAGCTGATGAAGGGTGGAGGTCAAGGTGAAAGGAGGAGCAGGGGGTCAAGGAACTGAGAAGCCGGGAGGTGGTGGGAGTGATGCTTCATGAGGATCCTGAAACTGGGGAGGGTTCACCTGTAAAGAGGAGCTGCTGGCCTGCAGCTAGTGCGCGAGAGGAAGGAAGAGTGGCCTGGGTTTGGAGGGAGATGCCAGGAGGGGTGGAGGGAGTAGGAGTCTGATGGATTGGAGGCTCCAAGGTAGGGCTGAGGGAGTAAGGGGGAAAGGATACACAGCCACGTCCAGCCCAGCGTGGAACAAACCCGACGTGGGGAGTACATTGAGGACTCAGGGTCCAGGGGCAGGGGAGGGACCCGACAGCAGGCAGAAGGGCAGAGGGAATGATGTGAGAACTGGAAGGCCCAGGGCGAGGTCTGGGGAGTTGGAGCTTGGGGTCTAGCGTGAATGCAAGGAATAAAAGGGGTCTGTGCGATTTGGGCTGTTTGTGACTGACAGCCAAGCCTGCCCTGCCAGTTGCTGGAGCCCCTCCCCAGCTCCCTTGAAGGGAGGAGATGCCTGGAATCATGTATTGTCCTTTCCTCCCAAGCTTGAGCTCCCAGACCAGCTCAGAGCAACTGTACCCTTCCCCAGGTCACCAAGATCTTCAGAGATGGGACAGACGTGTGTATGGGGGGCATTGGGGTCGGGGAGGGAACAGTGGGGCCTGCCTGGGCCTGCCATGACAGTGAGACCCCAACAAGGACAGGCCCCAGCAGATACTGGACCTGAAGGATGACACCCAGGGCTCTTGGTGGCCAGTCTGTCTACTGCCGTCTGTTCCCTCTGCTGTGAGTCCCCTGCGGAAAGTAGCTGTATGTGGGGGGCCAACCCCCACCCCAGCACCGTACTGGAACCTGGTAGGCTTTCAATACATGTCTGTGGGCTCCGGAACACCTGGGTGTGTGTATCTCAGCTCCAGAGGGGGAAAGCTGGGGAGAGAATGAGCAAGCAAGTGGCAGGAGATAGAAATGGGTAAAATGTGGAGTTGCATCCCCATTTCCCAGATGAGGAAGGTAAGGCTGGTGACACTAATTCCTCTAAATTTAGGTCAACCTAACTTTAAAGCCGGGTATTCGGCAAAGTGAGAGGCAGGGTCCGAGTGGAGAGCTCAGAGCCGAGAGGCCTAAAGGCCCTTGGCAATCTGCCCAGGACACGCGGATCCTCTAACCCTGGGAGGAAGGTGCTGACCAGTATCCAGCAGCAAGCTCGAGATGGCCAGGTTCCCGTGGGACACGCTGTAGTGCAGGGCTGTGTTCCCGTTGCCATCGGCCAGGTTCACCACGTGCGCCAGGAGCTCGGGTCCCAGGCGCGCCACCGCGCCCAGGACCCCCGCCACGGGCTCCGCCTGAGAGCGCCGCTGGCTCGACACTCGAAACCACTCCTGGGCCACTACGCGTGCCGCGCCCTGCCGGGACCAGAGGAAAGACGTCAGAGATGGCCCAGGCTGTGGTGGCGGGGAGGGCGTGGGGGCGGGGCTGGGAATCGAGGCCGGGGAGGGTGGTCGTGGCTTGTCTGTGGGGGTGCGCGGGGCCGCACCCTTTTGGAGGAGGGAGTACAGCCACTGCGGGTCCCAGGCTCAAGCCAGCAGGGGTCCTCCCCTCTGGGAAAGAGCCTGTGGGAGAACCTAGAGTGGAGGAAGGCGGTGAGAGCTTGCCTTTGGGGAATATGGGGGTGGGCCCAGGGCTTGGGGCGCACCCTTTTGGGGGAAACAGGGAACACTTCAGCGATATCCCTCTGGGTGGAGATCCCTTTGAAAAGCCTGGGATCACTGTAAGTCTTGGCGCCAAGGGGTGGAACTTGGGACCGCCCCCCCACCCCAACTCTAAGCAATCCGATGCACTTCCCCAAGAGGGCGTCAGGGGAGGTCCTCGATGGGGCCCACAACTCCAGGTGTGAAGGGCTCTGGCTGGCACTCACGCCATCGCGGGCGATTCCGCGGGGCCGGCTCAGCTGTCGCTGCAGCGCTGCGCACGCCTCCCTCAAACGCGGGCTCAGCTCGCACCTACCAAGGTGGTCGGGAGACGCTCAGGAGGGGGCGGAGGTGGGGGTGCGTGGCAGACAGGAAAGAAAGCAGCGGTCCCCACTCTGTGTCCCTAACGCCGCTCACCTCCCCTGCGCACCAGGCTGAGGTTCTGCCTCCAGCTCGGGCGCGGGCTCCGGCTCAGGCTCGGGGTCGGGCTCTGGGTCCAGGGCATCCCTGCCACTGTCGTCCCCAACATCCCTGCCGCTGTCCTCCCCGGACGAGCTGCTCCTTGGAGGCTCGGCAGCACCATCCTCGCTGTCGCTGTCGCTGTCGTCCTCGCTGGATGAGCTCTCGTACCTGGGGGCAGGGTGGGAGGCGGCTGCTGAGCCACCCCTGTGGGCTCATTCTTGTGTCCTGCGCGGTGGGAATGGTTTCCCCACTTTACAGAAGAAGAAAACAGGCTTTCCAAGACCACACTGCGAGTCAGGGGGCAGAGCTGGGATTCAAACCCCAGGCTATGTCCCTGCAGGTGCTGCCACGGGGAGGGGTGAAGCTCACTCTCCATTGAGGACCCCAACAAACTGCAGGCTTTTGGGTCCGGGGCTGGGCTGGGCGCCAGGTGTACCATCCCTCCTCTTCATGATGGATTTGAGGATGCCTGGCGGGGTCAGATGAGGGTACTGAGTTCAAGTCCAGAAGCCATCAAGCCGGGGCTTAGGCAGGACTTGGGACTCACCCGCGGGGGCCATGGCTCTGTCCCCATCCGTGGGTCCCGTCGGGTTCTCCTGGCTCAGGCCAGGGGCCTCAGCGGGGGTCTCGGTCTGTGTGGCCTTCGCGGCGTAAGCCCACGGGGTCTGGGTAGCAGCCTCGCGCGGCTGGGGCTGAGCCGCCGCAGCCGCCGCTGCCTCCTCTTCGGCAGCCTCGCGGGCCTCCTCCAGCTCGCGCAGCCGGCAGCGCAGGAGCTCGCTCACCCCGCGCTGGTGCTCCAGGCTGGCGCGGAGCAGCTCCAGCTCGCGCTCGGCGGCCTCGGGCATCCCCAGCAGCGCCTCGGTCACCCACGCGTCCGACTCGAGGGTCTCGGGGGCCGCTTCCACGCCAGCCTCCCGGGTCTCCGGCACTGCCTGGGCCCTGGCGTCTTGGGTCTCCTGCACCGCCTGGACGCCAGCCTCCCGCGTCTGCAGCGCCCCGTCTGGGGTCCTGGCTGCGTCGGCGACCTCGAGGGCGCCCTCACTGCCCCTAGAAGAAGCCCGCCCGTCGGGGCCATCGGCCCAGGGACTGGCCCTGGAACGAACACCACGCTCGGAGGTGGCGAGGCGCTCGGTGAGCCGACGCAGCTGAGCTAGCTTGTCAGGGCACGCCTCGGCCTCCCCGTCGGGCTCCGGCTGCCCGCGTCCTGCCAGCAGCCGCGCCTTCTCCGCACGCAGCACGCGCACCTGCTCTTGCAGCTCGGGCAGCGCGCGCGCCTGTTCCTCGAGCTCGCGCAGGCGCCGCAGAGCCCCGGCCATCTGCTCGCGCACCAGCTGCAATTGCGCGGGACCAGGAGAAGAGGGGGCGGGGTTGGGGGCGGGGCTGCTGCGGCCAGATCCTCGCGGGCTGCGCGGGACGGCGCGGGCGGGGCTGGGCGCGCGCTCGTGCGCCTGCGCCAGCTCCAGCCGTCGGCTAGTTTCCAGGAGCGTGTGCTCGACGCGCGGGTTACGCACGGGCACGCGCGGCGACAGCGGTGGCAGCAGGAGTCCCGAGGGCGCGCCGGGGGAGAATGCGCCCGATGCACCCCCATCGTCACTGGCCAGGGATTCGCTGGAGGTCCAGGCGCCTGGGCTACGCGCGCCTGCGAGGCCCGCCCGGGGTGCACGGGGGCGGCGCGCAGGCGGGGGGCCGGGGGCGCGGCGGGTGGCGGGGCCGCGCTCCAGCTCCTCCACGTACTTGAGGAAGTCCAGGTCCAGGTGAAAGCCATAGGGCGTCTCCACTGAGTAGGGCGAGCTCGGGCTGCGGGCGCCTGCAGTGGTGCCGGGGCACAGGCGAGGGCCACCCAGGTCTGCAGGCATGACGGGGTTTGGGGGGCGTCAGGCTGGGGGAGGGGACGCCCCGGGGAAACTGAACAAATAGAGCGCTTCCCCCGCGGCCCCACGACAAGGAATCCTGCAGGGCTCCACCTGCACCAAACCCTATACACCTGACCTTGCGCGCATGCATACCCGAGGACCAAATGCCTATCTGCATCAGTCAAGCAATCCCACCCTTACTGAGCACCTACTATGTGCCAAGAACTTCCTAGGTGCTGGGGACACGTGAGTAAACAAGACAGACAAACCCCTGTCCTCTGATAGGAGATAAATAAACACGATTATTCCAAATGATGCTTAAGGCTAATAATAATAACAATACGAAATACAAGTAACCGGAGTAGGTGCGTGACTTTGGCTCTAGTTGTCAAGGCTGGTTTCCTGTGGAAGGGACTTAAAAGCTGAGCCCTGACCCTAGGAGGAGGAAGCAGTTGGGAACAGAAGGTTCCTGAAGGAAAACAATCAGAGCAAAGGCCCTGGGATATAGTGAGCAGGGTGGGCTGGAGTTAACAGTAAGGTGGACGGAGCTGAGGGTACCTGGAACAGAGTGAAAGAAGGGAGAGGGAGAGGAGTCCGAGAGGTGGTTTGGGGCCAGATCGTGGGGGGCCTCCTGGGCCTCAATGAGGAGTTGGGATTATATTACACGTGTGATAGACCACCACAGGCAGAGTTGAGGCAGGGCCATGACATTATCAATGGACCTTTAGAAAGGGCTCCCTGGCCACGTGCAACGGAGGGAACCACAGGGCTGTGTCCGTACATGGGCACCAAGTATCAATCCATGCACACACATATCCCACTTTGCACACTCACCAGGCAGGTTCTGATTCAGGGCAAACTTGGCCATGTTTTCTGGAGTAGCTGCCAGACACACCCTGGAAAATGTCCCCAGAGGGGGTGAGGCTGGGGCTGGCCCCATCCCTCTGGAGTCAGCCCAGACTCTAAGTGAGTAAACAGAGCCTCATCCACCCTCCCACACACATATGTCCTTTCCTCCCTGCTCCTTCAAGAGGCCTTGGAACTTCAGAATGAATGAATGCGGGCATCCCCAGGTCCAGGCCTCAGCGTGCTGGGGAGGAGGAGGAAGGAAGGGCAACAAGAAGAGAAGAGAGGAGAGTGATCAGAGAACATGAGTGACTGGGTGTGGAGGCTGTGAAGGGTCATTCCAGACCTGCCGAGCTGTGTCAGTCCCAGGGCAAAATTAGAAGCTGATGCTCAAAGGGACGAGGTGTGAACCTTCAGAAGAAGAAGGTGAGAGCTGGAAGCCCTCCATGGGCTCCTTAGAAATTCATCTGTTCAGATTCTGCATATTAAAAAAGGGACAAACGCGAGATCATTTCAATCCTTTTTTCCTTAAAGAAATTCAGACAAGATATAATTGTGCCTCTGAGTTTTTACCAGGTCACTTGCGAGAGCCTTGTGGTAATGATGGAGAGTCCTGGGCCAGATGCACCAAGGATTCAAATCAATGGAGACCTTTCTCCCTAGGATGTCTCTAGTGGAATGGCACAGGGTTCTGTTCCTGGCTCGTAGGAGCTTGTAATGAAACTATAAGCACCCAGCTTGTCAGAGCTGTGGCTATACCTGGGGCTGGGGGGACTCTTCAGGAAACATGATGGAGGCTCTATGAAACTGAGGGACGGTGGGCCACATCTCATGTGATAATTAACAGGGACAATCAGAAAGCACAGGGCAGGGAAAATGGGGCTTTGAAGTGCTCACATGAAAAACCTTTGAGGAAGGGACAGCAGCTTGTCTTCAGTACCTACTGTATGCCCTGCCTGATTAAATGCAAGCCCCATACAATCGTGTAAGGTGGATATTATCATTCACATTTTCCAGATGGGGAAACTAAGGCACAGAGCAACTAGGTCAGCTGTCTTCGGGAAATGCCCTCAGACTGGGCTCTGCCCATCTTCCAGGGACACTTTGCCCACCGAGCCTCCACCACCAGGTGCCTGCCGGACCCATCTGTCCTCTCCCTGATCCAGTGCTCAATGTGCCAACCACCTGGCAACCTTTGCCATCGCCCCTCCCAACCTCCCGCGCTTCTGATGACCACCTCTGTACCCAACACCCACCAGCCATTGAATATCCCCTGCTCCACTGCTGGGGGGACCCTGCCACTCCGGACCTACGCCCAGTCTGTGTCCCTAAAACCTCCCTCACCCCACCCCCAGGCAGGCAGGGCCCCTTCCTGTCCTGAAGCAGCTGTTTCCTGTCCCCTTACACCAGCTGAGAGGGGCAGGCCAGCAAGGCAGCCGGTCATCAGGGAGCTCGGCCCGTGCTCCCACAACTTGTTTTCAGGAAACTGCCAGGGAAGAGTTGAGTCGTGGAAAAAAACCTGGGCCGACTTAGGGGTCTAGGCCCGCTTCCCACAGCTGGCAGTGTGACTCAATGGGCTCAGCCCCCTCCTCTGGTGACCTGGTCACACCCAAATTTGAGGTCCTGGGAACTTAAAAAATTTAAAAACAAACAAACACACACACACACACACACACACACACAAAACAACCAAAAACGCAGCTGTGGGCCACCCCTAAGACCCCAATCATCTAGAGCAGCCAGACCCAGGCGCTAGGGTGAGAAATGATGCCTCAAGAATGATAAATAATAATAATAATAACAACAACAACATTTTTGCCATTTACTATGGGTCACTCTCTACTAAAAGCAATTTGTAGGTATTAACTTAAAAAAAAAAAATCCTAGCTAAACACTCTGAGGGAGGTTTTCTTATCATTACCCTTTACCCTACTGCACAGATGGAGAAACCGAGACCCAGAGAGATTAAGGGACCCGTCCCAGGTCACAAACGGGCAGAGGCAGGATTTTAACCCAGGCGGTTTTGCCAGTGTTTCTGCATTGGCCACCCACTTGATGGCCTTCTAGAAGCAGCCCACCTCTGCGGGGCAGTGGCAGAGAGCCCGATGGGGTTCATCCCTCCCAGCCTGCACCCCTGCCTATCCCTGCGTGCTTCCCTAAGTGGGGAAGAGGCAGGCCCACGCCGCGGCGGCTCCAGGGGCCGCAGCTCCACCAGAGTGGGGGCGCGGCTGCCCTCCCCTCTTCTCCGCTCCCCGCAGGAGATGTCAGCTAGATCGGCTCCTCTGCCTAAGACCCCCTCATTAGGCCGTCAGAGCCGACGCCATACGCCCCCGCTCCCGCCCCTGGGACTATTTCGGGACTCGGAGTTGAGATCAGGAAACCTGCAGGATGGGGGACTCGGCGGGTAGCGCGGATCCCGGTCCTGGGGATGGGGGAGGAGGTTCTTTCCGGCTTGAAGCCCTGAATGGTAGCATCCCCTAAAGTTGGAGCTGGATTCTCAGACCCCTGAGGTGGGCGTGGAGGCTGATGGTGTGGGAGGGGAAGATACCTCCCCCTCCAGGTACCCCCCCACCCCCAACACACACACACACACACACACACCCAAGACAGCCTCGTAGAGACAGAGCAGTTTCCTGCAGGAAACGCCGCCGGGCGGTTCCATCCGCTACCCATTGTCTGCCCGCCCGGGGGCCGTCCGTCCCTCCCCCCAACACCGTTTCCGTATCACCCCCCACAACCAGGTCCAGAATGAGGGACTGGAACCAGGTCCCCAAGCTCTCCAGGAGCGACGCCGGGAAAGTCCCGGAGTCGGTTGGGGCGCTACAGGGTGAACAAGCCCCGTACTTGGCTCCTAAGGGCGGGAGGAGGGCCATCTCCCGAGTCCAGAGTCCCCAACTCTGCTCGCTGCCCACCTGGGGCTCCCAGTGCGGGAGGGGTCCCAGCCAGAGGACATCAAGTTCGCCCCACCACAGGGCACTGAGCCCGCAGAAGGGCAGGAGGCGCAGTACCCCTTTCCGGTACGTCCACTAATACCCCCCAAAACCCCCATCAATGGCCCCGAAAATTGGCGCTTTACCTGAAGCCGCAGCCCCCGCCGCGCCCGCACCCGAGCCCGCCCCCTCGAAGCTCGGGGACGGGTTATCAAGGCCTCGGTCCTAACTGATGGCGACGCCAGCCAATCAGCGCCCGATGTTCTCTGAGCTGTCCAATGGTGACGGGGGTAGGCGGTGCTGGTCTGGACCGAGTGTGGGGCGGGGCTGGGGGCGGGGCCTGAAGTGACTGTCCCCGCGCGTCTGCTGGCAAGGAGGAGAAGGTAGGGGCGGGGGCGAGTGGCGGGGAACGGCCAAATTCCTCCCAGCGCAGAACTGAGGAGCTTGGATTTGATCCACTGGGAGCTAGGGAGCCATGGGAAGACAGCAAGAGACTAACCCGATGGGATTTGTGTGTTTGGAAGTCTTTGGGTGGAAGCTAGAAAGACTGATGCTCATGTCCCAGCGTCTGGGTGAGGTACCAATACCCTGGCTCTTTCCTACCACAGGATCTTGGCACAAGCTGTCACATCTTTCTGAACTGTTCTCTCCTGCACATGTTCCCATGGGCAACTTCTATTCTGGATAACTCGACCTGTGTTCCCAGCTCTAAGGGCTTAATGTGGCCCGCCTCCAGCCTCTGTCTTCCCCATGCTCTGTTTTATTAACTTGATAGCTACTTTCATTATCTGAAAGAAAAAAGAAACTCTGTCCTTTGTTTACTTGCTTGCCATCTATCTCTGCCTCTAAAGTGTCAACACCATAGGACAGGGAACTGATTGATTTTGGTCACTGCTTCATCCAGGGCCCCTGGCACACAGTAGGTGCTTAATAAATGTTTGTTAATTTTTTTTAACTACTTAAATTTTTTTTGTTGTTAAAGTAGAACGCATCCCCAACGTGGGGCTTGGACTCACAACCTTGAGATCAAGAGTTGTATGTTCTCCCGCCTGAGCCATCCAGACACCCCTGTTGAATGATTTTTAAATAAGATTGAATTCTTTAACCCATTTCCCGATTCATTTAGCATTTATTGAGCACCTAACATACCCCAGGCACTGTGCGAGTCCCTGAGGGGTCACAATGCCTGCCATCCTGGGCCACAATGCTGAGACACAGAGATAGACTTTCAAGGTAATGTTTATGGTAAGAGGTGACAGAATGGGATGGGAGGAAAAGGGAGGGGCAAATCCCTGAGTTTCAGGGTTCAGGGAGGCAGCCGGCAGTGGGGACGCTTAGAGAATTGTGCTCCAAATGGGATAAACTACACAGGCAAAGGAGAAGTACAAAGCTTCACAGATGGGGAGCTCATGGTACTTCTAGATTCATCTGTCTTGTTCGTCCCAGTGCCAGTCTGCTTTAACTACTGTAGCTTTAGGATACGGCTCAATATCTGATAGTCCTCTTTTTACAAAATTCCTGGGATATTTCCATTGTCTTTTTTTTTTTCTAGATTTTTCTTTCCCCCTGTAGATGTCAGTTGAGTTTCCCATGAAAACTCTATTGGAAATTTAAAAGTATTTTTTTAAGATTTTATTTATTTATTTGACAGAGACAGAGAGCAAGTAGGGGGAGCAGCAGGTAGAGGGAGAGGGAGAAGCCAGCTTCCTGCTGAGCAGAGGCTCCATCCCAGGACTGCAGGATCATGACCTGAGCCAAAGGCAGACGCTTAACCAACTGAGCCACCCAAGAGTCCCTGAATGTATTTTTATTATGAAATAAAATGCACACACACACAGAGTCTGATCCAGGAACCCACACAAAACAAATGCATTGCTTTTGGAGGTGCTGAAGAGGGCATTCCCAACCAGGGGTGATTTTGTTCTAAGGGGACATCCGACAATATCTGGGAGACATTTTTGGATTGTCATGGTGGGGTAGGGAAGAGCTGCTATTGTCATCTAGTGGGTGGAGGTCAGGAATGTTCCCAAACATCCTGTGATACACAGAGCACCCCCCCACCACCACCCAAGAATGATCTGGCCTGAATGTCAAAAGAGCTGAGTTTGAGAAACCCAGCTGGCAAGTGAACATCATGATAACCCCCACCCTGGTCCACACGTAGTACGTCATCAGCGACCCCAGAAGTCCCTCCATGCCCCATGTCCCGGTCCCAGTGGCTCCTCTCTCCACAAAGTAACCAACTGTTATGACTTTGGTAATAATCCCTGCTTTGTGTTTCTGAATAGTTTGTCACCCAAGCAGGGTCTGCAAACACGGTAATTTAGTCTTGCACATCCAAAAAGGAAATGATATGTCTTTTAAGTCTCTTTTAATTCACAGTGTTTCCCCATTGCCCCATGCCTTCCCTTCCAATAAATCAGTCGCTCAACTCATGCTGTTTATTCTGGAGCATTTCCCAGGGTCCGGGTGTTGCTGATACCACACTTGCGTTCCTCTGTCCTCCACATTCCCTGCAAATTGGCAGCTGGGTCTGGAACTGGGGTCAGATTCAGGTTTACTCCTTTGGCACAACTATGGGGTGTGTTAGGGTCTCCCACCAGAACCCCCACACTCTGATGGTCTCTCCTGCGTGGGGCTAGCAGCCGTTAGCATAGGGATTCTCTGGGGTTGCAACATGGTGATGTCCTCCTAGCCTCTCTTCCTCACTAATAAGCTAGAATTCTTCCCTTGCCAGATGCTTCTCCTTGCATTCCATTTGGCTACCCAGTGGCGTGTTCATATAAGAAAGACAAGACAAATGTTTGATTTTTTTTCCCCTTCATATACCACTTTTCAAAATAATGAATTGATTCCCCATCATCCTCTGAAGGTGATTTTTTTAAAGATTTTATTTATTTATTTGACAGACAGAGACCACAAGTAGGCAGAAAGGCAGGCAGAAAGAGGAAGGTAAGCACGCTCCCTGCCAAGCAGAGAGCCAGTGTGGGGCTCGATCCCAGGACCCTGGGATCATGACCTGAGCTGAAGGCAGAGGCTTAACCCACTGAGCCACCCAGGCGCCCCAAATTAGGTTTTTCTAAAAAGTTGGGGCTTAAACAAAAAAAAAAGTCTTTATGGGGGTGCCTGGCTATTTAGGTCAATGGAATATGTGACTCTTGATCTTGGGGTTGTAAATTCAAGCCCCACGTTGAGTGTATGTAGAGATTACTTTACGAAGAAAATCTTGGGGCGCCTGGGTGTCTCAGTAGGTTGGGCCTCTGCCTTCGGCTCAGGTCTTGATCTCAGGGCCCTGGGATCGAGCCCTGCATCAGGCTCTCTGCTCAGCAGGGAGCCTGCTTCCCCGCCCCTCTCTCTCTGCCTGCCTCTCTGCCTACTTTCGATCTCTCTCTCTCTCTCTGTCAAATAAATAAATAAAATCTTTTTTAAAAAGGAAATCTTTATTGAAAAACAGTCATTATACAAAACGGATGAACACAGAGGAAGGGAAGGAAAAATAAAGTAAGATAAAAACAGAGGCAAACCACAGGAGACTCTTAATAATAGAGAACAAACTGAAGGTTGCTGGAGGGGGTGGGGGATGGGCTAGAGGGGTGGTGGGTGGCATTAAGGAGGACACTTGTCATGATGAGCCCTGGGTGTTCTATGTAAGTGATGAGTCACTAAATTCTGCTCCTGAAACCAATGCTACTGTATATATTAACTAACTTGAATTTTTTTTAAGATTTTATTTATTTATTTGACAGACAGAGATCACAAGCAGGCAGAGAGGCAGGCAGAGAGAGGGGAGGAAGCAGGCTCCCCACTGAGCAGAGAGCCCGATGTGGGGCTCCATCCCAGGACCCCGAGATCACGACCTGAGCCAAAGGCAGAGGCTTAACCCACTGAGCCACCCAGGCGCCCCAACTAACTTGAATTTAAATAAGAACTTGGAGAAGGAAAAAAAATAAAAATAAAAAAAAGGCATCATGAGCTTATGGGTTTAAACACATCATGTTTCAATCCATTGTAGCTTTCCTCTCTGCTAGATCCATGTGGCCAGTGGGAGCCTTTGCAGGTTCGGACCTGGGTAGCTCAGTTGGTTAAGTGTCTCTCTTTGGTTCGGGTCATGATCTCAGGGTCCTGGGATGGAGCCCAGAGTGGGGCTCCCTGCTCACCTGGGAGCCTGCTTCCCCCTCCCCCTCCTCTCCTTGCCTTCCTTGTGCTCGCTCGTGGGCTCGCGCATGCTCTCTCTCTCTCAAATAAATAAATAAAACCTTTAAAATAAAATAAAATGTCTATAGTGGCCTTTGATAGGGCTCTTGCTCTCTCGATGACCAGATGTTCCCGACTCATTTCAGACACCTTCTGTCCCTCGCATGCATCAGATAGAAACTCCAAAAAACTCTAGGTTTTTTGGTGGGAAGTTATATTAGTTTGGGTGCTAGGAATGTTTGTTACTAGGTTAGTAATTGTGTCCAGACGTTTTAGTGAACAAAGTTAGGGGGAATATATATTATATTTTACATATACATATAATGTGCATACAATATAACATATTATGATATATAATTCATAATATACATAATAATCACAATATACAATTGTACAATATCATAAGACACTATCAACAGAGTGAAAAGACAACCCACAAATGGAAGAAAATATTGCAAATCATATGCCTGATAAGGGATTAATATCCAGAATATATGAAGAATTCCTACAATTCAACAAGCAATTCAAAAAAAATGAACAACCCAATTTAAAAATGGGCAAAGGACTTCAATATATTTTTCTCCAAAGAACAAGCAGTAGTCACCCTTCCTATCCACGGTTCACTTTCTGTGTTTTTTGGGGGGGAGGGAAGGGGGGTTTCTTTGTAGTAGGAGGAGAAGGAAAAGGTTTATTTATTTATTTTACTTTTTAAAGTAATCTCTACACCCAACATGGGTTCCAACTCATGACCCCGAGATCAAGAGTCATATGCTCCACCAACTGAGCCAGCCAGGCGCCCCGATGCTTTCCCTAGTTTTAGTTACTTGTGGTCAACCATGGTCAGGAAGCTGATGATCCTCCCGCATGGTGAGAAGGTCAAGAGTAGCCTAACACTGGGGAACCTGGGTGGCTCAGTGGGTTAAAGCCTCTGCCTTTGGCTCAGGTCATGACCTCGGGGTCCTGGGATCGAGCCCTGCATCAGGCTCTCTGCTCAGCAGGGAGCCTGCTTCCCCCCCTCTCTCTGCCTGCCTCTCTGCCTACTTGTGATCTCTGTCTGTCAAATAAATAAATTAAAAAATTTCAAACCACCTGTCCTGGGGCACGTGGGTGGCTCAGTGAATTAAGCCTCTGCCTTTGGCTCAGGTCATGACCTCGGGGTCCTGGGATCGAGCCCCACATCGAGCCCCACATCGGGCTCTCTGCTCAGCAGGGAGCCTGCTTCCCTTCCTCTCTCTGCCTGTCTCTCTGCCTACTTGTGATCTCTCTCTCTCTGTCAAATAAATAAATAAATAAAATCTTTAAAAAAAAAAAAAAGAGTAGTCTAACACTGCTGGTGTTAGTAGCCTAATACTACATCACAATGCTGACGTCGTTCACCTCACTTCATCTCATGACTTAGGCAATTTATCATCTCACATCATCACAGGAAGACGGGTGAGTACGGCACAATAACATACTTTCAGAGACAGGGAGACCCCAGTGACATGACTTTTATTAGAGTATATTGTTATAATTGTCCTATTTTATTATTTGTTACTATTGTTAATTTCTTACTGTGCCTAATTTATAAACTATGTCATAGGTATATATGACTGGGGGGAAACATAGTATTTATAGTATATAAATGTAAACACCGTACATGTGTATATAGGGTTCAATATATTCCACAGGTATCCACGGGGGGTCTTGGAACATGTGCTCGTGGAAAAGGGGAGAAGACCGTACAGAACACAATGCTGTAAGGGCACACGAGGAAATGTCCAACATCACTAGTTATCAGGGAAATGCACATTGAAACTGCGATGAGATACCCTTCACGCCCACGAGGATGGCTATTATCAAAATAAGCATTGGCAAGAATGTAGAGAAGTCTGAACCCTCCCCCATTGCTGGTGGGAGTGTAATATGACACAGCCACCTTGGAGAAAGATTTGGTGGCTCCTCTAAAAGTTAAACATTGTTTTTTTTCCAGATTCCTAACACCATTCCTGGTAGGAAATTCTCTGTCCCATCCTGTCCAGCTGAGGCTTGAGCCCAAGGAGAAGAGAAGGGGCCTCCTGGTCACTCCAGGACTCACGTGAACCTCTTGGGAACCACTTCAGCCCCTTTGCCAGATCTAGGGCCTCCTGGAAATTGCAGAGCAGCCCACACCCCAGTGTGGAATGTCCAGCTGCCCCAGAGTGGCTGTGTCGGCCCCTCAGCACTCACTCCTAACGTGAGAGCTGATGGGCACCAGGTGGGAGTCTGGAAGAGCAGGATCCTTCCATCCACTCTCCAGTCTCAGCCACCCCTCCTCCTCCCCAGACTCCAAATCCAGCTGGTCCACAGCCTGTTAGTTGCCTCACCTGAATAGCTCTGGAATCCTTGTCTGGTTAACCCAGGACCCCATCACCCCAGGCTTCCCTGCTGCCCACCAGCTCCATCCCTATCTTTGAACAATTTGTATGTTTCACCAGGCAGGAGTGGTGCTGGGGCTTCTCTCCTTCTGCTGTGTCTCCTTCTTAGCCTGGCTGAAAGTTACACAAGTGTGTGTTGCGTTTTTACTCCGTATACTTCACATGCACGTTAAAAGCAGGCTTTGAGGTGCCTGGGTGGCTCGGTCTGTTGAGCGTCTGCCTTCAGCTCCAGTCGTGATCTCGGAGTCGTGGGATGGAGCCTGGAGTCGGGCTCCCTGCTTGGTGAGGAGCTTCCTTCTCCCTTTGCCTGCTGCTCCCCTTGCTTGTGCGCGCGCTCTCTCTCTCTCTTGCTCTATCTCAAATAAGTAAAATATTTATTTTTTAAAAAGCAGTCTTTTGTCCTTATTCAGTATTTATTTAAAACAATTTGAAGCAACCAATCTGGACAATGATGCAGGCAAGAAACTAATGGGTGAAAATTTGAGGATAAAGAGTATCATTGCATGGTTTCAATGTATCTGCTTATACGATACATATTGATTACAAAGGAGAGAATTGAAAGGCTGCGGAGGAGAAACAGAAGGGGTCTGAACCATGTGATCCTAGTTACAATGGCTGGTAATGGAGAGTATCAGGCACCTCCTGATCCAGTGCACAGAGGACACACCATCAACTGGGCAGCATTCTTCCCAAAGATGCAGAACCCGAATCTAATCATGAGGAAAAGTCAGACACACCCAAACAGGGCCACACTATGAAACAACTGGCCTATGATCTTCAAAAATGTCACCGTCATGAAAGACAGGTAAAGGAGGTAAAAGAGGAAGAACGTTCTGGATGAAGGAAGTTAAAAGGGCAATGGGGTGCCTCGGTGGCTCAGTCAGTTGAGCATCTGATTCTTGATTTTGGCTCAGGTCCTGATCTCAGGGTCGTGAGATCAAGCGTCACTTTAGGCTCTGCGCTGGGCGTGCAACCTGCTTGGAATTCTCTCTCTCTTCCTCTCCCTCTGCCCCTTAGCCACCCCTCAACTCTCTCTCTTTCTCTCAAATCAATTAATTAATTAATTTTAAAATCAGGGGGCGTGGCTGCCACATGGTCCACATGATCCTGGATTAGACCAGAGAGCAGAAAATGAACATTGTTCTAAAGGATGTTACTGGATAATTGATAAAATTTCAACCCGGGGGCACCTGGGTGGCTCAGTGGGTTAAGCCTCTGCCTTCAGCTCAGGTCATGATCTCAGGGACCTTGGATCGAGTCCCGCATCAGGCTCTCTGCTCAGCAGGGAGCCTGCTTCCCTCTCTCTCTGCCTGCCTCTCTGCCTACTTGTGATCTCTGTCTCTGTCAAATAAATAAAACCTTTAAAAAATGTTCAACACGGTCTGTAGTTTAAGTAGCAACATCATACCAATATTAGGTTTCCTTATTGTGATGATTGTACCATGGTTGTATAAGCAATGTTTTGTAACTGGAGCCAGTTCTGTTACCCAGGGCACATCATGGGGGCATGTGCTCCTGACATCTAGTGGGTGGAGGCCACAGAGGCCAAAAATCCTACCATACATTGGGCGGTCCCCCACAGCAAAGAATTCTCCAGCCCATGTGTCAACAGTGACAAGGCAGAGAAACCCTTTGTAAGAGAGTGTCTTTCTTATCAGAGAATATAGATGGGAGGATAAGATGGAGTCATATCTGGGACTAGCTCTCTAAACCTTCAGAAAAAAAAAAAATGTGTATTTCTAACTATACCCCACCTCTCTCTCTCTCACCATGGACCCTCTTTATGTTCCCTGAACGCATCAACCACATTCATTCCTCAGGGCCTCTGCCCTGGCTATTACCTCTGCCTGGAATGCTCTTCCCCCAGATACCTGCTTGACTTACCTCTCTATTTAAAATCGCAAGCATCGTGGGGTGGCTGGGTGATGGACATTGGGGAGAGTATCTGCTGTGGTGAGTACTGTGAACTGTGTAAGACGGATGAATCACAGACCTATACCCCTGAGACAAATAATACATTATAAGTTAATAAAAAAAAAAAAGAAAATAAATTGCAAGCCCCCCCTCTATTCCAATAACTCCCTTCCTGGATTGATTTTTCTCCCTAGTATCCATCGTCATGTAATATGCTATATATTTCCCTTCCTTATCTTGCTTATCATGTCCCTGAGACACAGTTATTGTGCCACGTCCTTGTTTAGGACAAGGACCTTTGTCCCCATCGCGTGGCACACAGTAGGTTCTCAATAAATGTTTGATGAATGGCCTAAAAGAAGGAGGAGGAGGGGAGAGGAGGAGAAAGAGGGAAGTTGCTACTCATCATCTCCACATCACCCCCTTGGACTACTCCTCTGAATCTCTCATCTCCTAGGCCAAGCCCCCGAGGCCACCTCGGTTGCCCCCGCTGCCTTCCGGAGTCGCGCAAAAGAGGCTTCTGGAGCACCTCACCTCCCTCGGGTCCGGGGTCTGGAAGAGCCGGAATGGGAAGCCCAAGGGCTGCTCTCGGATCCGCCACCAGGGGGCGCTTCCCTCCGGCCAAATCCCGGGCTGGAGCGCGGAGTATCTGCGAAGAAATTTTCCTTCCGAACAAAAAATGGCAACTTTTTTTCTCATTTTCTTATTGTTTTTCTTATTGTTTTCTTATTGTTATTTTCTTATTGTTTTCTTATTGTTTTTATCATTAATATATTAATTAATATATTAACCAATTAATATATTAATTTTTATTAATTAATATATTAATTTTTCTTATTGTTATTAAAAACTAACCTCCACAAATTAACATATTCATTATAGATATTCAGGAAACTAAAGGGAAAGACAAAAATTTCTGCACTAGCCCCCCTGGGAACTCCAAATGAGATCAACCAGCATATTTTACTTTGATCACCATTTGCTCACTCTGAAATTTTTATTTTAACTTTTATTTTGGAGAATTTTAAACAAAAAAGAGAGAAGTGTACTTCATGCCACTAAACTGTACACTTAAAATGGTTAAAATGGTAAATTGTATGTCATGTATCTTCTCCCACAATGAAAAAATATATATATATATAATAAACACAAGGTTATCAACTCAATCCTGCTTCGTCTCCTTTCATTTCCCACTTCCTTCCCAATTGGATTTTTTTTTTAAGGTTTTATTTATTTGCGAGGGAGAGAGCAAGAGAGCACAAGCAGGGGGCCGCCAGAAGGGGAGGGAGAAGCAGGCTCCCCACTGAGCAGGGAGCCCTACTAGGGGCTGGACCCCAGGACCCCAGCTGGGATCATGACCCCAGAGGAAGACAGTCGCTTAACCTACTGAGCCACCCAAGCACCTCTAGCCACCTTAAATTTATTTTTTTTAAGATCTTATTTATTTATTTGTCAGAGAGAGAGGGAGAGAGAGCGAGCACAGGCAGACAGAGAGGCAGGCAGAGGCAGAGGGAGAAGCAGGCTCCCCGCCGAGCAGGGAGCCCGATGTGGGACTCGATCCCAGGATGCTGGGATCACGACCGAGCCAAAGGCAGCCGCCCAACCAACTGAGCCACTCAGGCGTCCCAAGCCACCTTAAATTTAAAAGGCAAAGCCGGGGCGCCTGGGTGGCTCAGTGGGTTAAAGCCTCTACCTTCAGCTCAGGTCATGATCCCAGGGTCCTGGGATTGAGCTCTGCATCCGGCTCCCTGCTGGGAGCCTGCTCCCCCCCCCCCACCCCCCCGCCTGTTTGTAATCTCTCGATAACAAATAAATAAATAAAATCTTTAAAAATAAAAGGCAAAGAAGGTGAAATTTATTGTAATCATTTCATTTTAACCCAGCATACCCAAAATTTAGTTCTTCCAACACACACTCAATATCAAAAATTAGTGAGGGGCCCCTGGGTGACTCAGTCAGTTAAGCATCTGCCTTTGACTCAGATCATGATCTTGGGGTCCTGGGATGGAGCCCAGTATCGGGGTCTGCTTCTCCCCCTGCCCCCGCATGCATGCTCTCTCTATCATTCTCTGTCTTTCCAATAAATAAATAAAATCTTTTTTAAAAAAATAGTCATATATTTCACACTCTTTTCTTTTCTTTTCTTTTCTTTTTCAGCCAAGTCTTCCAAATCTGGTGTGTTGCTTAGAGCACATCCTAACTTAGACCGGCCCCACTTCCAGGGCTTGTACGCCACAGGTAACTCATTGCTATTATTTTGGACAGTGAACGAACTCTGGATATTTTTTCATCTTCAAGTTGGATTTCTCAGCAGGGCGACTTTATCAGTAGTGATGCACACTTCCATTTAGTGGCCCACGCTTCCTCTCTTCTGTGACACAGCATCAGTAAATATCCTAGTGAATGGATGAACGTGCCCACAGAAACCTTGCCGGAGGTTATTCATCTGCTTGCGTGTCTCTCACCAGCGTCCTTTCTTGTAAAATGTTTAAAAAGAGAAATTGGAGGGGCGCCTGGGTGGCTCAGGGGGTTAAAGCCTCTGCCTTCGGCTCAGGTCATGATCCCAGGGTCCTGGAATTGAGCCCCACATCGGGCTCTCCGCTCTGAGGGGAGCCTGCTTTCTCCTCTCTCTCTCTGCCTGCCTCTCTTGCCTACTTGTGATCTCTGTCTCTCAAATAAATAAATAAAACAAAATCTTAAAAAAAAATGTTCTGGCTTAGGGGGCTCCTGGCCGGCTCAGTCAGAGAGCACACTGCTCTCGCTCTTGGGACCCCAAGTTGGACGCCAACTCTACTTTGCGTGTAGAGATTATATTTTTAAAATGTTGTGGTTTGAGTCAAGTATTTATGCATAAAAACAAAACCACAAATGTTCAACCAAAAACTGGAGAATTATCTTGCAAAAGTAAGATTTTCTGTGACTTAAAACCCAGAAATTAAAAAAAAAAAGTTTCTTCTTTCTTTCTCACACAGAAATAAAACTTCTCTATGGTAAACAATATATTCAGAGCAGGCAGCAGCTCTTTCTGACCCTGGGTTCTGTCCCCGTGCTTTAATAAAATCACCTTTTTGCACCAAAAAAAAATTTTATATATATATATATGTGTGTGTGTGTGTGTGTGTGTGTGTGTGTACACACACACATGCATATATATACACACATATATGCGTGTGTGTGTATATATATATTTTTTTCAGAGCTAAGAGGCACCTGGCTGAGTCAGCTGATAAAGCATGCGATTCTTTTTTTTTTAAATTCATTTATTTGACAGAGACACAGTGAGAGAGAGAACACAGGCAGGGGGAGTGGGAGAGGGAGAAGCAGGCTTCCCGCTGAGCAGGGAGCCTGACACGGGGCTCGATCCCAGGACTCTGGGACTGTGACCCAAGCCAAAGGCAGATGCCAACGACTCAGTCACCCAGGCACCCTAAGCATGCAATTCTTAATCTCAGGGTTGGGGGTTCAAGCCCCACATTGGATGTGGAGCCTACTTAAAATAAATAAATATATAGATAGACATATAGATATAGATATACTGAAAAAAATTATATATTTAGTTGTACATAATATATTCCTATATATTATATATTTATATATTAAGCATAAATTTTTATATATAAATGATATATGCACATATATAGCTCATACATATGAAATTTTATATATATACATATATATAAACTGAAAAAAGTTTGCAATTCGTATCCCAGAAACAATCTGTCTGACTGATAAGGAGCTGCTAGAAATTAGGAAGAAAAAAAACATACCAATTTCCCCCAAAAATGATAAAGGAAATATAAATGACTATTAAACATTTGAAAAGATAATCTTGTACTAAGATAACCTTTTACTAAGATGATACTTAAATGATGAGATGCCGTTTTCTGCATCTGGATCAGATTGGCAAAAGCCCAGAAGTTTAGTAAGACGCTTCATTGACCATGCTGGGGGGGGAAATAAATGCTCTCATACATTGTTGGGCCAGCCCATACTGGCCAAAGTCCATGGAGGGCAGTTTGGTAATGGTTGTCAAAATCACAAATATACATCCCCTCTGACACAGTCATTCCACGGTGGGAAATTCATTCTGAAGGTCTAATTGCGCAAGTGCAAAATGGTCATCTGCAAGGTTATTACTGCATAGTCTGTAGTAGCAAAAGATTGGAGACCTGGTTAAATAAATTATAGTACAAACACAAGTGGAATACTATATACCCATAAAAATGGCTGATCAGACCTCTGAGATTTATGTCAAGTGAAAAAGATACAAAACAGTGCATGCACTACACTATCCTCTGTGTAAAAAGAGCTTTTGGAGGTATAGCTTATATCTGTCTAAATAAACACAAGAAGGATAGAGAAAGAACTCTTGACAGTGATTTTATGAGGGGAACTGAGCAGTAAGGAAGAGGAGTGCCAGGGAAATTAAAATTAAAATCTGAAATTAGGGGCATCTGGCTGGCTCAGTCAGTAGAGCATGCGACTCTTGGTCTTGGGGTTAGAGTTTGAGCCCCACAATGGGTGTAGAGATTACTTAAAAATAATAATAAATACATAAAAGTGATTAAAATGTGAAATTTTAAAAAAGATTCCTGGGGCCTCTGGCTGGCTCAGACAGTAGAGCATGTGACTCTTGATCTTAGGGTTGAGGGTTAGAGCCCCATGTCAGGTGTAGACAGTACTTAAAAATAAAAGCTTTAAAAAAAAATCCCCGAAGAGCACCTGGGTAGCTCAGTCTGTTGAGCCTCTACCCTGGGCTTGAGTCATGATCCTGGAGTCCTAGGACTGAGCCCTGCATTGGGCTCCCTGCTCAGCAGGGAGTCTGCTTATCCCTCTCCCTCTGCACTGACCCCACCCCATGCTCTCTCTCTTTCTCTCTCTCTCTCTCTCAAATAAATAAAATAATTTTTTAAAAATTCCACCTGAAGAAATGAAAGTATTGTCCAATCAAGATCTTGTCCTTAAATTTCCATAGCCACTTTATTTATAGGAAAATAATCCAAATGTCCTTCAGCAGATGAATGGATAAAGACACTGTGGTTTATCCATATTATCATTAAAAATAAATATACTATTTTTTTAAGATTTTTATTTATTTATTTGACAGAGATTACAGGTAGGCAGAGAGGCAGGCAGAGAGACAGGAAGGGAAGCAGGCTCCCCGCTGAGCAGAAAGCCCGATGCGGGATTCCATCCTAGGACCCTGGGATCATGACCTGAGCCGAAGGCAGAGGCTTTAACCCAAGGAGCCACCCAGGCACCCCAATATACTATTTTTTAATTTTTAAAAAATTTTTAGAAGATTTTATTTATTTGACAGACAGAGATCACAAGTAGGCAGAGATGCAGGCAGAGAGAGGAGGAAGCAGGCTCCCTGCTGAGCAGAGAGCCCGATGCGGGGCTCGATCTCAGGACCCTGAGATCATGACCCGAGCTGAATTTAACCCACTGAGCCACCCAGGCGCCCCACCAATATACTATTTTTTTAAAGATTTTATTTATTTATTTGTCAGAGAGAGTGAGCACAGGCAGGCAGAGTGGCAGGCAGAGGCAGAGGGAGAAGCAGGCTCCCTGCTGATCGAGGAGCTCTATGTGGGACTCGATCCCAGGACGCTGGGATCATGACCTGAGCCGAAGGCAGCCACTTAACCAACTGAGCCACCCAGGGGTCCTTAAATATACTATTTTTAAAAATATTTTATTTATTTATTTGACAGAGAAAGATCACAAGTAGGCAGAGAGGCAGACAGAGAGAGAGGGGGAAGCAGGCTGCCTACTGAGCCGAGAGCCTGATGTGGGGCTCGATCCCAGGACCCTGAGATCATGACCTGAGCCAAAGGCGAGGCTTAACCCACTGAGCCACCCAGGTGCTCCCAAAATAAATATACTATTGATCTCCAATGGGAATGAATCTCAAAGTGAACATGCTGAGCGAAAGAAGCCGGACCAAAAAAGAGTACGTTCTATCTGATGCCATTGATGTACATTTCTAGAAAAAAAACCAACATATTCTGTAGTGGCAGAAAGCAAGTCATGAGTACACAGGAAAGTAGGAGAAGCCAGTGGGAGGGGTTCCCAAGAAGCACCACGAAGCTTGTGTGTGGTAGGTGTGTCCATTTCCTTGATTATGGTAAGAGTTTCACAGGCATATACATATGTCATTGTCAATTACGTTGTGCCCTTGACACATGCCAGATTACGACCATGTCGATTCGACTTCAGCATGCTATATCAGTCATCTTCGGCTACTACAACAAAATACCACAGGCTGAGTGGCTTAAACAACAGACACTTAATTCTCACAGTTCTGGAGTCTGGAAAGTCCGAGATCAAGGTGCTGGTAGATGTGGTTCCTGAGAGAACTCTCTTCCTGGCTTGTAGGCAGCCAACTTCTCACTGCATCCTCACATATGTCTCTCTGTGTCTCTTTTTATAAGGACAGCACTGTCATCATGGGGGTCCCACCCTCATAACCTAATCACCTGCAAGAGCTCCCATCTCCAAATACCAGGACACTGTGGGGTTAGGATTTCCACATATGAATTGTAAGGGAATACAAATGTTCTGTCTATAACAATTTTTTATTTTAGTTTTTAAAAAGATTTTATTTATGTATTTATTTGACAGACAGAGATCACAAGTAGGCAGAGAGGCAGGCAGAGAGAGAGGGGGAAGCAGGCTCCCTGCTGAGCAGAGAGCCCGATGTGGGGCTTGATCCCAGGACCCTGAGATTATGACCTGAGCTGAAGGTAGAGGCCCAACCCACTGAGCCACCCAGGTGCCCTGATTTATTTTTATTTTTTTAAAAGATTTTATTTATTTATTTGTCAGAGGGAGAGGGACCACAAACAGGGGAAGCAGTAGGCAGAGGGAGAAGCAGACTTCCCACTGAGCAGGGAGCCCGATGTGGGACTCGATCCCAGGACCCCAGGATCATGACCTGAACCAAAGGCAGATGCTTAACTGAGTGAAACACCAGGCGTCCATGTCCAGAAAAGTTTTTAAATGAGGATATTTAAATGTACCAAAAACCCCTGAAAAGTGATGGATAAACATTCTCAAACAAAGTTTTGTGTTGACACATGATTAGGAAAAAGGGACTTCTCCAGCATCTTTTTAGACTTTTTGGGTTTGGTGCAATGTAAATGCGTTACGCATTCAAAACTGTCATTTACAAAAAAAGGGCAAGATTTTAAAAAAAATCCAGTGATTTGGAACTAGAAAGAACTAGATTAAAATCTTGGCTCTTCCAAGCTGTGTGACTTTGGCCAAGTATCTGAACGTTTCTGAACCTCAGTCTTCCCAACAGTCAGAAAGGGAAAGGAACACTGTCCTTTCAGGGCTGATCTGAGAATGATGTAATATGGACCATGCACAGGCCCAGTGGTATAGAGATGAATGCTCAATAAAGGAGCAGTTTATGGTTATTACTCCTTCCTTAGTGAGTTGAGAGCTGTTTGCTGCCGGGTTCACATGCACACAGCTCCCAGGCTGGGAGGACTCTGAGGCAGGGTGCCCATGGGGAGCCTGCCCCATTCCCTTCTGGGGACCAACCCACAATCTGATTCATCCTTTTTTTCTCTGAGCCTCTGAGCCTCCTGTCCTGCGGCTGACTATTCCTGGTGACATGGCTATGACCAGAGGCTGGCAGAAAAGGGCATGAGCAGTAGCTGGAGCTGGTGAAGGCCATTCCCTGGACAGAGGCCAGCAGCTTCCCTTGGGGTGTCCACATAAGCAACCCAATGTCCCTCTGGGTTTGTCTGGGATGGACCGGGCACGCATCCCAGGCTATCGTGCATTTTCCATGCTCTCCCTCCAACCTGGGCCATCCGTTCCTTACACTCTTCATCTGGTTGGTCTTAGTATCTGTCAGCTTCTGGGCCTCTGCCCCAGGAAGGCTTGCCTGGTGGGATTGGTCCCTTTCCTGGGATGTCCTAGGTTCACATGCTTCCCGCATGACTGACCATCCAGTATTAAATTTAAAGTTAAAATAACCACTATTCGATCAAATTTCTAGGTCTAAAATAAATAAGTTCTGGGGTGTAACATACAGCTTGGTGACTATAGTTAATAATACCGTAGTGAGCATTTGAAAGCTGCTAAGACAATAGATCTTAAAAGTTCTCATAACAACAACAAAAACGTTTTGTAACTATGAAGAGCAACGGGTGGTAATTAGACATATAGTGGTGATCATTTCGCAACCTATACAAATATTGGATCATTATGTTGTATACCTGAAACTAACGTAATGTTATACGTCAATTATGCCCCAATAAAAAAATAAATTTAAAAAAATCACAACAGGAGCGCCTGGGTGGCTCAGTGGGTTAAGCCTCTGCCTTCGGCTCAGGTCATGATCTCAGGGTCCTGGATTCGAGCCCCGCATCGGGCTCTCTGCTCTGCAGGGAGCCTGCTTCCTCTTCTCTCTCTACCTGCCTCTGCCTACTTGTGATCTCTCTCTCTGTTAAATAAATAAATAAAATATTTTTAAAAAAATCACAACAAACAGTGCTGGCAAGGGACAGACAGACATCACGTGCTTCCTGAGATACACAGAGGACGACAAAATATCACTGCCCAAAAAATGTCTAATCAAGAGGAAACATCAGACAAATGCAAAGCAAGGGACACTCTATAAATAACTGGTGTGGAGACTTCAGACTTCAGAAATGTCTATGCCCTGAAGGACAAAAAAGGAACAAGGAATTGGTCCAGATTAAGGGGGGAGCGGGGGCTGAAGAGACACAGAAACCGAAGGCAGCGTGTGATCCTGGATGCGATCCCAAGAGAAAACCAGCTGTAAAGGACAGGGTGGAATATGGACCACAGATTAGATAATGGCAATGTGTCAGGGTCACATTTCCTTACATTGCGAACCGTGTTGCAGGGCCCCAGGAGAGTGGCCTTGTTGTCAGCACAAGATCCAAGCACAAGGCAGAGCCACACATCGTGTGTGCAACACACCTTCACGCTGTTCAGAAAAAAAATCAACGTGTGTGTGCATGCGTGTGAAAGAGTATATGTCACCTTTCTTTTTCCCTCTGTGCCTGCTTATTATGTCCATATCTGTATCTACATGTGTATTTTGTATTTATGGGCATGAGTATTCCATATTATATTTCTGTGTATATATTATGTGTATGTATGTGTGTCTCTGTACATGAATGTGGCTCTCTCCATATACATGTGGAGTTTGTGCTATGTGTGTATCTCTGTGTATTAATATGTCCCTGCATATGTGTATTATATATATTTATGTATATATGTATATTATATATCTCTTTGTATGTTATGTAGCTCTCTACATGTGTGTGTATTATACACGTGTCTCTCTCCGTAAATGTTTGACATATACATTTCTCAAAATATTTGTGTTTATATAAATAAATAAATAAATATATATACACACACATATATATATTGTGTGTGTGTGTGTGTGTGTTTGTATTCCATCCCTGTATCTGTTCATACATGGGATTTATGGATCGTTAGAATGATAAATCTAGTGGAGTAAGTTAACAATTGGCAAATCTCTATGAAGAGTATACAGGAAGTCTATGACCTCTTCTTGCAACATTTCTATAAGCTGAAGTTAGTTCAGAATTAAAAATGAAAAAAAAAAAAAAAAGAAATTGCAGGGTCATGTGGTCTGTCTCCTCGGGCAAGCTTTTCCAGAAAGAACCTAAAGGGTAAGTTCTTTTCAAGCCTGTAGAAAAACATGTGGGATTTGAAAACAAAACATACCTTCTTGCAAATCTGGAAAGAAAAAAAAGATCTGCAATACTAAAGTTAACGCATGTCTAGTCAGATGTCTGCAAAATGCCACGTGGTATCAACTTGACGGCAACTCAGCTCTGTGTAGGTAATTCATCCCGGGGCCCTGGTCCCCTACCGATTTGTGAAGTCTTGAGCCCAGGACTGTGTCGACCTGCCCTGGGTTGTATCCCCACTGGATGGCACAGGGCCCTGGCACATGATAGGTAATTAACATCTGCAGAACGTATGAAGCGAGCCAGTGCTGGTTCTGGCCCCCAGACCTGGGATCTCTGTGATGGCAATGACAGGATCTTGATTTGCATGGAGTCCCTAGTGCCATGGAGAAGTCCCCCCCAACATCTGCAGGGCCAGGGCAAGAGTACCAATGGAGGTCCATATACCGTGTATCTAAATATGTGAAGTTTGGGATGCCTGGGTGGCTCGGTGGGTTAAAGCCTCTGCCTTCAGCTCAGGTCATGATCCCAGGGTCCTGGGATCAAGCCGGGCATCAGGCTCTCTGCTCAGCGGGGAGCCTGCTTCCCCCTCTCTCTCTCTGCCTACTTGTGATCTCTGTCTGTCAAATAAATAAAAATCTCTAAAAAAATAAATATGTGAAGGTCGACATCAAGTTAACTGTGATGGGGTGTTCGCCAATGGCCCCCAGTGCTTCACTCATAGTGGTGCCCATGCCCTTGTGTGGCTCTGGCTGCTGGGGCATCAGCAAAGGAGATCCAAGCCAAGGCTTAAAACATCTTGGATCTTGGGTCTTAGTCTCTTGCAACACTGTCTTGACCATATAAGAAGTTCAGTCAGTCCTATAGAGGAGAACCGAGGGGTCCTGTCCCATAGCCCCAGACACCAAGTGTTTACCTTGGATCATCCGTTCCCAATGGGGCTCAGGCGACTCTTGGGTGACCCCCAATGGAACAAACAGCCTCTCTAAGTCCCCTGAATGTGGTTGTGAGCCCCTACGTTCTGAAAATGTTTGTTACACAGCCATAATAGGAAACTAATGCCCTAATTATCTGTTGTCAAATAATAAAATATGTCCTATCCTAGTTATTAAATATATTTCTTAAATATATCCTCAAAATTATATAAAAGCCCAGGTTCAGATTTATTACTTCTTTTTTGTCTTACCAAGATGTCTTTTTTTTTAAAAGGTTTTATTTATTTATTTCATACACACACACACAAGGAACACAAGCAGGGGGAGCTGGAGAGAGAGAGAGGGAGATACAGGCTCCCTGCTGAGCAGGGAGCCTGGATGTGGGGCTCGATGCCAGGACCACGGGTTCATGACCTGAGCTGAAGGCAGACGCTTAACCAACTGAGACACCCAGGTGCCCCTTATCAAGATTTCTTTTAGTTTTTGTGTGTGTGTGTGGTAAAATTCACATAATGGAAAATTGACCATTTTGGGGTTTTTTTTGAGGATTTTATTTTATTTAGGGCACCTGGGTGACTTAATTAAAATAAATAATTAATTAAATTAAGATTTTATTTATGTATTTGAGAGAGAGCATGAGAAAGAGACCATGAGCAGGGCAGAGGGGCAGACAGAGAGGGAGACACAAGCTCCCTGCTGAGCAGGGAGCCTGACTGTAGGGCTCCATCTCAGGATCCAGAGATCATGACCCGAGCTGAAGGCAGACATTCAACCAATTGAGCCACCAAGGCACCCCCATTTTAACCATTTTAAACTATACTATTCAGCTACGTACATTCACGGTGTACAACCATCATCATTACATGGTTCCAGAACTTTTTCAGCACACTAAAAGGAAACACCGTACCCTTGGTCTAGAAGGCGTCTGTAAGCTCCAGGAAACATATCCCTGCTCCCACGACTTCTCAGCTGGTGCGGGGAGTTCACCCTTTAAGGGCAGTGCCCTCATAGAAGTCCCTCTTGCCCAGGTCTGAGGCTGGCACTGGTGACGAAAAATCACCAGCCCAAAGGCAATGACCAAAGCCCTTAGGGATGTGCAAAAGACAGAGCATAGAAGGGACTGTGTCCCAGGGCAGTGACAGGTTGGGAAGGCTTGCTCTGGCCAAAGAGGCAGCTTCCCATCCACTGTGGCCCCATTGCAAATGAGCAAGACTGCAGACCATCCTTGCCAGTCCTTCCAGTTTTGCAAGGAAACCAAAAATCTAGATTTTTGTTAGGAAGCTCCTGATATTCAAAATTCTGGCCAGACCCTAGCAAGCATATCTATCTTCAGGCAGGGTTCGGCCAGTGGGGTCCAGTGTAGGAACATGCAAGGTCTGTGCCTAAAACATGGGCAAGGGGTGAGGTGGGTGCCAGAGGAGAAAGGACAGAGGGGCCATGGCTTCCGCAAATGTGGACAGGTGAGAGGACTGTAACTCATGGGGGTGGCATTAACTGCACCCACTGTCAGCCCCTGACAGAACTCAAAACAGAATACAGTTGCAAGGGTGCCTGGGGGGCTCAGTCAGTTAAGCATCTGCCTTCTGCTCAGGTCACGATCCAAGGGTCCGGGGATTGAGCCCCGCATTGGG
>PISX010017904.1:0-42198 GCA_004024625.1 Mellivora capensis | reverse complement strand
TTTTTCAGAGTCCATAGTCTCTCATGGTTCATCTCCCCCCCAATTTCCCTCAACTCCCTTCTCCTCTCCATCTCCCCATGTCCTCCGTGTTATTTGTTATGCTCCACAAATAAGTGAAACCATATGATAATTGACTCTCTCTGCTTGACTTATTTCACTCAGCATAATCTCTTCCAGTCCCGTCCATGTTGCCACAAAAGTTGGGTATTCATCCTTTCTGATGGAGGCATAATACTCCATAGTGTATATGGACCACATCTTCTTTATCCATTCGTCGGTTGAAGGGCATCTTGGTTCTTTCCACAGTTTAGCGACCATGGCCATTGCTGCTATAAACATTGGGGTACAGATGGCCCTTCTTTTCACCACATCTGTATCTTTGGGGTAAATACCCAGTAGCACAATTGCAGGGTCATGGGGAAGCTCTATTTTTAACTTCTTGAGGAACCTCCACACTGTTCTCCAGAGTGGCTGCACCAACTTGCATTCCCACCAACAGTGTAAGAGGGTTAGGGGAGAGAATATTTTATTTAAAATCATGCCATAGCAACTTCTTTCAAGATATGTCTCCAAAGGCAAAGGAAACAAAAGCGAAAATGAACTTTTGGGACTTCATCAAGATCAAAAGCTTCTGCACAGCAAAGGAAACAGTCAACAAAACAAAGAGGCAACCCACGGAACAGGAGAAGATATTCGCAAATGACAGTACAGACAAAAGGTTGATATCCAAGTTCTATAAAGAACTCCTCAAACTCAACACACACAAAACAAATAATCATGTAAAAAAATGGGCAGAAAAAAATGGGCAGAAGACATGAACAGACACTTCTCCAAAGAAGACATACAAATGACTAACAGACACATGAAAAAATGTTCATCATCATTAGCCATCAGGGAGATTCAAATCAAAACCACATCGAGATACCACCTTACACCAGTTAGAATGGCCAAAATTAACAAGACAGTAAACAACATGTGTTGGAGAGGATGTGGAGAAAAGGGAACTCTCTTATACTGTTAGTGGGAACGCAAGTTGGTACAGCCACTTTGGAAAACAGTGTGGAGATTCCTTAAGAAATTAAAAATAGAGCTTCCTTATGACCTGCAATTGCACTACTAGTATTTACCCCAAAGCTACAGATGTAGTGAAAAGAAGGGCCACCTGTACCCCAGTGTTCATAGCAGCAATGGACACAGTCACCAAACTATGGAAAGAGCCAAGATGCCCTTCAACAGACAAATGGATAAAGAAGATATGGTCCATATATACAATGGAGTATTATGCCTCCATCAGAGAGGATGAATACCCAACTTTTGTATCAACATGGACAGGACTGGAAGAGATTATGCTGAGTGAAATAAGTCAAGCAGAGAGAGTCAATTATCATATGGTTTCACTTACTTGTGGAGCATAAAGAACAACACAGAGGACATTGGGAGATGGAGAGAACTGAGTTGGGGGAAATCGGAGGGGGAGACAAACCATGAGAGACTGTGGACTCTGAGAAACAAACTGAGGGTTTTGAGGGTGGGTGGGGTGAGCCTGGTGGTGGGTATTATGGAGGGCACATATTGCATGGAGCATGGCATGTGGTGCATAAACAATTAATTCTGGAACACTGAAAAGAAATTTTTAAAAAATAATAAAATTTTTTTAAAAAAGATTTCTTCCTCAAGGATATATAGGGTGAATCAATGAGGAGAAGGAAGCAGGGAACTCATTTTTTCCTGTTATTTTCAATGTTGTTTTATTTTTTCTCTTTATTAATAAAACAAATGTAAAGTAAAAATTCATGGTTAGAGTGAACATCTATGAACCCACCTCCCAGTTTCTGATGAGCAATAGGACCATTATCTGACAGTTCTCTGTTTGGTTCCTCAAATCTCTCCCTTCTCCCACCACCTGATAGCTAACCCCTATCTTGAGCTTTCAGTTTATCATCCCTTTGCATTTCTTCATAGAGCTACTACTTAAGTTTGGTCCTTAAAAATATGTTAAACAACTTTGTATAAAAATGAAAATTAATCAGTAAACTTAAATAAATAAGAACAGTAAAAGAAATTAAGATAAATCAGGAGAAATATATGAAAAAATGAGAAACTAATTGACTTGAAGTAAAACAAAATCACAATTGACAACTAAAATCAAGGCATGTTTCTTCAAATATAACAATAAAAGTGGTACACTTCTGGCAACTGAGATCAGGGAGAAAAGAGAGGAGAGTGTAAGTAAATAATGTTTGAAATGAAAAAAGATGCTTTAAAATTATATGATGTATCTGCTTAATTATTTTGAGAATCTACATTAAATAAAAGAATTTATGGGAAAGCATAACTGACCAAAATTACTTAAGACATATAAACAGCAGTAACTGTGATATATAGGAAAACATTCTCAAAAATTTACTATCCAAAAAGGCTCTTGGCTCATATTTGTATATAATTGGAGCCTATCATTTTATTTTATTTTTTTAAAATTATGTTAGTCACTACACAGTACATCATTAGTTTTTGATGCAGTCCATCATTTTTTAGGATATTTCTAGAATTATTATATTAAATAGATATTTCTTGGACTATTTAAATAGTTCCATAAAATAGAGAAATATGGAAATCTTTCCAATTCATTTGTTCATAGGTAGTATTAGTCTGATATCAAAGTCTGACAAATAAAACACAAATCACCTATTTATAATTTTAATAGTAAATATCCAAACCAAAAAATAAAAAACTAAATATTGGAAGATTATATTTAGCAGTATCTGTATATGTGTATCATGACCGACCAAATAGAGTCTTTTCAGGAATGCAAGGTATTTTAACAGTAGAACATTAAAATACAGTATAATTAATTAATGACATAATGATTAACAGAATAATTTTTTAAATGCACTATCCTCATTAAGTATTCAAAAGACATTTGATAAAACCCAATATCCATTCCTGTTTCTAAATAACATTTCTTAGTAAATTTTCAAAAAGTCTTAGTATGATAAGTGGGAAATATAAAACTTAATGATAGTATAATAGAAACATTGTCTTCAAGTTTGGAAACAATACAAGTGTCTGTTTTCATTATTATGATTCAACATTTTTTTTTTTTTTTTTTTTTTAAAGATTTTATTTATTTATTTATTTGTCAGAGACAGAGGGAGAGAGAGCGAGCGAGCACAGGCAGACAGAGTGGCAGGCAGAGGCAGAGGGAGAAGCAGGCTCCCTGCCGAGCAAGGAGCCCGATGTGGGACTCGATCCCAGGACGCTGGGATCATGACCTGAGCCGAAGGCAGCTGCTTAACCAACTGAGCCACCCAGGCGTCCCTGATTCAACATTTTTGTAATGATTTCTGCCCGTACAATAAGACAAGAAAAAAAAAACAACAAATAGGAATATTAAAAAGGAAAAGAGCAAATGATGGTTATTTATAGTTCATGTTATATTCTACTAGCTTAATTAGAAGTCTAATTTCCTCCAAGGCTATAGGATGGGTATCCGTAATAATTTAGGCTAGAAGCTTCTCTGTCCATGTCCAAGAGATGATAGAGACCTGGATTCTTATAGCTTTCAAAGAATTGAGGAATTCCTTTGCAAAACCCTAGAAAGCTTCTTCTCAAATTTATTGGCTCAAATTCGATCACATTATTATTCCTGAACCAGGCATATTTTTGAGGGGAGGGAGAAATGATAATGATAGGCTTAGACTAATCAGTGTTTACCCTTAAATCTGGGTTAATTGATTTTTCACCCAAAGCCTATAATTGTATAGAATAAAGGGTAGAGATCCAAATGAAAATCTGGTACTATTAGAAGGAGAATTTATTTGTGCTCACTTCAGCAGCACAGATAGAAGGAGGATTTAATAGATGCCAACTAGGCAACCAACAATTTTCACTATAATATCAACTAGAATCTTATGTAAAACTATAAGAAAGTTCATTAGGATGAACAGTTAATAGATACATATATATAAAAATAGAATTTTGCTTCTAATAGTCAGTTAGAAAACAGAATAAAATAAGGGACTATTTCCTAACTCCAAAAATAAATACAACCAAATATCAAATAAACTTAAGAATTTGCAAGACCCAATGGAGAATGGGTACAATGCAATTTTGCTTGAGAACAAAAAAAGACTTGAATAAATGGTGAGATGGGAATAATACATCTGAATGGGAAAATTCATATTATAACTTTCTCATCCATTACAGTTGGGAAGATAAGAAACGTAAAACTTTTTTAATTAATTTATTATTATTTTATTATTTTAATATTATTAATTTATATTATATATTATATTACATATTATATAATAATTATATATATAAATTATATAATATATATAAATTATATTTTTATTTTTTATTATATATATTTATATATAATTAAAATTATATAATTATATAAAAATTATATATTTTATATAAATATATAAATATATAAATAAATAAATAATATAATATATAAATATAATATATATTATATAATAATAAATTAATAATTTATTATTATTAAATTTAAAAACTTTTTAATTTTTAAAAAAATTAACTTACAGTTAATGCTTTCTCATCCATTACAGTTGGGAAGATAAGAAACTTAAAAAATAATTCTAAAGTTCACCTAGCTAATAAATATTTGAAAATAATAATGAGGGGGGTACCTACTCTTAGCAGAAAGACATCAAAAAATACAGCAGGACTAGAGTAATAAAAAAATCACAATTTTATGTTGGGGAATTTTTTATGTAAGATAGATGAAATTTCAAATCAAATAGTGTTGGAAAACATGTCAAAATAGTTGGGAAATATATTAGAGTCCTACCTTATGCTATATATCATATTCTAGAAAAATTTAAAATTTAAGTATAAAAAGAAAAATCATGAAGATATTGGAAAAAATATAGGACAAAGTTTAATACTTTTGTAATTTTGGCATAGATCAGGTCTTTCTTAGAATAAATAACAACATTGGAAACCATATAGAAAAAGGTTTATAGGCTTGAGTACATAAATTTTCTAAACTTCTATGTGGCAACCATATACCATCATAAGTTAAAAATAAATGATTAACTGGAAAAAGATTTGCCACATATAACAGATAAAAGATTTATATCCTATATTGTAAAGAGTGACAAAAATAAACAAAAAATTAAACATTGTATTAAAAATTGATAGAGAATAATAATATGAAATTCATAAAAGAATAAATACAAATAGCTAACACAGGAAAGATGTTCAACCTCACCGTTAACCAAAGCAATGCATATTAAAACAATATTATTTTTAGCTGTTATATCAGGGGAACATTGAAAAAATTTACATTAACCAATATTGAAAAGAATGGGAGCAATAGGTACTTTTAAAGCACTTGATATATGCATATTTTTGATAAGTAAATAATTCAATTTCAAGGAAGTTGTGCCAAGAGGTAAGTAAGTAGATGCAGAAGAATGTCAATTTAATGGCGGAAAGTTAGAAACAACTGTCTATCAAAAGGAGCTGGTTAAATTATGGCATATTTGTACAATGGAATGTTATGCAGTCATTAAAAAATGAGTTATACAGGAGCTCCTGGGTGGCTCAGTCAGTTAAGCATCTGACTCTTGATCTCAGCTCAGGTATTGATCTCAGGGTCTTGTGCTCAAGCCCCCTATTGGGAGTTATACGTTCACATTGAAAGATTAACAGAATATTTTAAGTGGAAAAACATCCACTAACCTAATACCAAGGGAAAAAAGGACTTATATAGATCTACTGAAAAAGAATTCTGGAGATATATATTCCAGCCTGTTAACAGTGGTTATCTCTGAGGGCTGGAATTAGGGGAGGTTTTTATGTTCTAATTTAAATATTTCTGAATTCGTTTTATTTTTTTCAATGTAATATGATTTTATGCTGGCTATTTTCTCCCCAAATAGAAAAGAATGTGGAGAAAACCAATGAAATGGTTGTCCAGAACTGCTTATTATGTTTTCCCCAAAATTCATATGTTTAAGGCCCTAATCCCCAAAGTGCTAGGATTTAGAGGTGGGGCCCTTGGGAGGAAACTGATTTTGAATGAAGTCTTGAGACCACAGTCCCCATCACGGGACTGGTGTCCTTAATGGGGCATAAAGAGATAGGAGGTCTCTCAGCCACGTGAGGATACAGCCAGAAGATGGCTATCTACAAACCAAGAAGTGTGCCCTCACCCAAACCAACCATTTCAGTCTTGTTGTAATGGCCCAAATGATAAAACAAGGAATTTGAAGTGGAATAGCTTTAGAGGAATGTTTTTCAGGACAGGTAAGACCTGAAGTTGCTTGTCAGCACTGGGAAAGAGATCAACAGAGGAAAGAGATTGAAAGCGTGAGGAGATTATTAATCAGCCAAGATCCTAGAGGGGCTAGAACAGTACAGTAGCATCAGGGCTAAGCTTAGAAAGAAGGAAAGAAAAGGAGGACAACACAGATAAAATTAGGGCAATTTTTTTGAGTAGGAGAGGCACAAAAGGTACTATAGCTAATGAACCCATGTTTTTCCCCAAAGGATTCAGAGAAAAGTACATCAGCTGAGCAAGAGTTTTGGGACAGCTCTCTGGAGGGGCATAGAAAAATGTATTGCTGCTGCATAAAATGAAATAAGGCATGGTATCTGAGTCATCAGGTATATCCTTATGAGATCCCTGAACTCCATCCCGCACTTGCTAAATCATTATCTCTGAAGGTGAGTGATCTTAATGCACATGAGAATCTGGAACCTTTGAAATAAAAGGTTAACTAAGAATATGCACCTACTGCTGATGCTAGATCACAATGAGCTGAAACAGATGTCTAGTGCTAAGGCATTATATAGTCTAAGTGACAAAGACTTCCGAATGAATACATCATATAGTAAAACAGAAACATATGGAAAGCACTGAACTAAAAGTCCACCTATCCCCACATGGACATCTGAGAGGTCACTATACATTGTCAACATATTGACTCGTTTTGCCACCAAGAGTTCTAGAACCATGATATCATGATCTTGAGTAACCATCTTTGCCTCCAAAATCAACATGTCAACATGATATTCTCCAGCACCATTCAACATGCTGGGAAGAGAGTATTTGAGAGAAACAGGTGGCTGGGTATACTCAGAGTTAGGCTTTGTCGACCTAGATGGGGAAGGAAATCAGTGTCAGGGGATCCCGAGATACTGGTAAGTGCATTGTTAATCTGGAGGATCATGAGTTCAAGAACTGGGTGGAGAGGAGGGAAATGAGAGACTGAAATTTATGAGAAGGATGTGTAGCACATTTGCGAAAGTCAGAGAGTAGTGAAAAGTGAGAAGTGGAAGTTTTAGTCAGTGAGATGTGCCTTGTTGTGAAATCTCCTCAAAGAGGAGATGGTGACACATCCCAACAATGGCCATCAAAGGGGCTTCTGAACTAGGGTGGAGATAGAGTTGGCCAAGTAGAAGAGGTTGAGGAAGTGATGTCAGAGTGTGATATAGTTCTTCTGATGAACACCAGACTTGCTGAATCCCATGAATGGAGGAAGAGATGGTTACTCAAGGTCCAACCAGATAGAGAAGAAGAGAACGTTGGGGTCAGGGAGTGACAGAGTCAGGAGGAAATGGGTAGCCTGGCCCTGGAGAGTCAGCATGGCACTGTCATCTAGGGGAGCATGGTTCTACAATTCTTGGTGGCAGAACGAGTCAATATGTTGGCAATGTACACTGACCTCTCAGATGTCCATGTGCTATATAGGGGATGTCCATGTGGGGATGGGAAAATTTTAGTTCAGTGCTTTCCATATGCTTCTATCCTACTATATGATGTATTCATTTGGAAGTCTTTGTCACTTAGATTATAATAATGCTTTAGCACTAGACATCTGTTTTCCTAATTTTTGAATCTCCTATATCTGACACACGGTATATACTCAATGAAAGTTTTTTCTAAATGAGTAAGTGAATGAAGGAATGGATGGATGGATGGATGGATGGATGAATGAATGAATGAATGAAACTAAGTGCCCCCATATCTCCAATAGGAACTTGGTGCGAGGGTGCAAAGGAGAGTGTGAGTGAGTTACGCTTGTTGAGAAGTTGTTCATGGTGAGGCAGGCAAGAGTGTGACTGTTATCTGGAAGCAGAATAAATCAGATAACAAGGATTTCATTCTCCACATGAGCATGGAATGTCCAATACTGTAAACTCAGCCTCTGCTTTCTTCAAATTCTGCCCCCAGGCAAGCTCACCTTTATTCTTGGCTTCAATTATCATGTCTATGAGCACGCAGACCTCTCCTCTGACTCCAGAACCACATCCCTTCCTACTCACTGGCTTCTCTCCGAAGCACCAGAGAGCCTCCGAGGCTTGACCTGCCCATCCAGATGTCACAATCTGCTGCAGCAGTCCTGGTCCCCTCTGGGTATTTTCTCTCCCAGTACTTAGCACCTCCTTCCCCAGCAATCAACTTTGCCGAGTCCCTCTCCTCACCTTTCATAGCCAAATTTTCAAGTTCTTCCAATTTTAAGATATAAAGAAATCTTGAATCCTTCCATTTCTCTCCATTGTCAAAGCCACCCAGTCCTGGAATTCCATAATATCCCCCAGTGGGTGCAGTCCTGGGATTCTGTAATATCCCCCAGTAGGTCTACCTATGCTTGCTTTAGGCCCCCAACAATCTCCGTTCCACCTCGCAGCCAGGACGATTTTTTTTTTTTAACTCAAATTTGGTAGTGTCATGTTTTAGCTTGAATATGATTTATAGGCTCAGTATGTGTGGTCTGACTCCCACCCATGGCTCCGGGCTCATTCTGCACCATGTTCCTTCACTGTCTCTGGGCGTCCAGCAGTAGGTTTCTTTTGTTCTTGGACAGGCATCATACGGTTCCTACCTCCACTCCCCAAGGCCATTTTACGTGCACTTCCTTCCCCACTTCATGCAGTTAAACCCTACGCTTCCTTCTGATCTCAGCACGGACATGACCTCCCCGGAGAAGCCATCAGAGATCTCTGTTGAGGTGAAATCCCCCTCTTTTATTTGCTCATAGAAATGTGTCTTCCATCTTTATAGCGTACATCTCTGTTATGGTATCATATTCCTTCGTGTGTGATTTATTTCACTATACCTACTTCCCTCACTAGACTCCGAGTTCTGTAAAGGGCAAGAACAGTGTGTGCTTTGGTAAGTGCAGTGCTTGGCACATAAGTATGCCATAAATATTTGTTAGATGAGTGAATGAAGAGACCAAAGAACACCCTTGTGTGGTGTTCGTTGTCATCACAGCCGTAAAGTCCTGTTCCTCTGGTCCGTCCACTGGGACTTGGGAATAGGGCAGTCATAAGTAATCCTTCTAGACAAAAGTATCCATGATAACTTAACCAAGAGTTAAAGCCGAAACGCTGCATTCTTGTCCTGGCTCTGCAATGGTATGCCCTCCGGCAAGCTCTAATTTCTTGAGGCCTCAACTCTATATTTCACCTATAGATTGGGTATCTCCTCTGTACTTAGGTTCTCAATAGCTGTTTTTTCTAGATCTCTCCTCCCTTCCTGCCTGCCTGCCTGCCTCCTCAGCTGGAAATGACTGTAGGCCTCCTGCAAAGGGAGGGGAAGGCCTGAAACAGAACTGGTTTCTCTGTGGGAGGACTGGGAGGAAGCACAGAGCATGGGTACTAATTCCATGAAACTGGCTTGGTATTCAGAAACAACTGCTGGATTCTCTTTCTTCAGACAAACTAGTTTTGAGAAGCAAGGCTGGAATACTTGACATGGCAGAATGCTAGTCCTAAACAGCCTGTTGTCTGCAAGAATGGTAATTCATCACACTTAAATGATATAACCTAGAAGTCTTGATTCAGTGTGTTTAATCCCTTTCTTATTTAACTGGGGTGTCTCTCTGATCTTCAAGCTGTGTGGTTTCAAGTTTATCTTCTATGTATTTTGTTTAAGTATTTCGTGGAAAATGAAGGGGAGCAACTTGGTTCTCAAACTGGAATCCTTCTTTAGAAGAAAGTCAACAAGTTGCTCTCTCCGTCATTCTGATTCTTAGATCCTGGTCTGTCTTCAGTAGATGAAATCCAGCTACAGTAATCAAGGAGGCGAGCCATCCTGTCCTAAAGTCTTGCAATGTGAAACTTGCAGTGGTCTCTTTGAATGTTAATTTCTCCACTTCTAGAATGGATACAGTTGTTTTTACCACCTTTAGGGAGGTATCATTAAATCACTGAAATTATATTGGAAGAAAACAAGAGTGATTTTATCTTGCAGAACACCACATCCGTATTTTCTCCATATGCTCCAACGTGCATGAAAAATTCCTTCAGAAGAGAATGTTTACACGGGATGTATGTATACCTGATTTGATAATCCCAAACTACTCCCCAACCACCCACTTCTGAATAGGGGAAAAAAAAAATCAGAAGCCTGCAATTGTGTAACATGCAAATCTCTTCTGGACCAGAGCCCATCGCTGTGGTTTGGCAATACAACGAGCACAACATCTCTTTTCTCATCTCTTAAAAACAAAACAAAACAAAACAAAACAAAAACCAACAGAGAAAAAAAAAACCTTGAGAATAAAGGTAATGATTAATCTATCAGGCACAAAAAGGATCGTTTGGGGGATTTCAGATTCTAACTTGCTAAGTCAGATAAACAGCCGTGGACAGGGGATGAAGATTTCACCAGAAGAGGATTAAGTCACGGGCTCTAATTGGGACAGCGTTTGCACAGTCAGAGAATCTCACCGGACATCTCCAGGAATCTGTGAGCAGTTGTCAAAACTTCCATTTTCACGTGCGAGTGAAGTAGGGACCAGACGAAGCGGGTGCTGGTGGAGAGAGTGATCCTTGGAGAAACCTCATGATGCAGCCTGGGAAGGGAAGAAAGGGGAAAAGCTTCAAGCAAAGGCTGGTCTTGAAGAGCAGCTTAGCTAAAGAAACGATCTCTGAGTTCTTGGGCACCTTCATATTGATCGTAAGTATTTCCTGGATTTTGACCCAATTATGCCTCTCTTTCTCCGCAGCCGGTGGTGGATGTTTTGTTTTCTTTAAGTTTGTCACGAGAGTCATCTTTTCCAGGAAAGAGCACGTTACTTCCAGGCTTTTGGGCTATTTACTGGCCACAGGTTAGGTTTCCATTTACTCATTTCGTTTATTCACAAGAGTTGGTGGGGGTGCGAGAAGGGGAGCCAACTACTTTCTTCATTTCAGAGATTTACTCAGACTCTGAGCTGGCTTTGATAGAAAGTCAACCGTTAGAAATTTTTCTCATTGATTAACTGATGTATACCTTGTTTGTTTCCCACAAACATTGAGGTGACTCAGTCCCTTGAAATAAGGATTGGCAGTCAATCAATATGAATGGCAAGAAACAACTCAGTAGTACAAATGCTTGGCAAAGGACTGTGTTGTCAAATCATTTGACTTTTAGTCAGAAATTTCCCTAGATAGAAATATGTTTTCTGCAACCCTACAGATTTGGTTTCGCGTGATTTTTCCCCCTCTGTTTACCTTAAGCTAATCCCTAAGGTCTTTAATGAGACAGATCTATATATAAAGGAAGGACTGATTCTAAGAACCATTCAAGGATCTTGGCCAGGAAATTGTGCAGCTATTAACGGAAGACTGGACAGTCTACTAAAGTGGCATGGGCTCTAGGCTTCCGTCGTATTGCACATCATAGTATTCTTTGGATGCTGAGTTTTTAGTTGGAGCCAGACCGTTTTTGAGCAAAAAATGAAATGTTCAATTATTCTCGTATGCAACAACTACCAACTTTAACTAGCTCTTAAAAAAAAAAAAACCCTGCTCAAAGATTCCCTACTTCAGGTATTAATAATTTCATTTTTCTTAAAGTTATAGAGAGTTGTCCATAAATTTTGTACTTTAAAAGGTCTCTGGTAATGTACAGCATGGTGACTACAGTTAGTAACACTGTATTGTATATTTGAAAGTTCCTAACAGGGGCTCCTGGGTGGCTCAGTCATTAAGCATCTGTTTTCAGCTCAGGTCATGATCTCAGGGTCCTGGGATTAAGCCCCACATTGGGCTCCCTGCTCAGCAGGAAGCCTGCTTCTCCCTCTCCCATTCCCCCTGCTTGTGTTCCTTCTCTCTTGCTGCCTCTCTCTGTCAAATAATAAACAATCTTTAAAAAAAAAAGTTCCTAAGAGAATAGATCTTTAAAGTTTGTTATCAGGAGAAAGAAATGTGTAACTATGCGGTGATAAGTGTTAACCTGACTCACTGTGGTGATCATTTTGAAATATATATAAATATTGAATCATTATGTTGTATACCTGAAGCTATTATAATGTTATATGTCAGCTATATCTCAAAAAAAAAAGTTCTTTGCTTGGTATAAATACATTATAATTTAGGGGATAAGCCTAAGAGCAAGAAACAAGTGTGAACTTAAACATTTGAACTCATGTAAATTGAGAGAGAGTCCTAAGTTTTCTGGTCTTTGAGATTCTCTTTTTACTGGATTCACTCAAGTATTTTCAAGGCATATGGACAACTCCTTCTTGACTATCCTCACTTACCTGAGTTAGGAATGTGGATGAAGTGAGTAGTTTGAAGGAAAAGAGAGAAGATAAAAGCCCATGATTCTTCTGATCTTACTCAGTGCTTTCTGGAACATCACCCTCAGTGAGACAAGAATGCTGGGGTCATGTTACTTGACAATTTGGTCCCAGTGAGGAGAGTGGATTCAGCTCTTTAGTGACCTGAGGTACAGAGAAGTAAAGCCAATTCAGCTATAATCTGCAGGGCCCTGCAGAAAACACAGGAGGAAGTGAACTAAACATCCATTTTGCAATTTGAAAAAGCTAAAACCTCCTTTATTTCTTAATAAGAAGCTGTTTCTGGGCCTGGGTGGCTCAGATGGTAAAGCGTCTGCCTTTGGCTCAGGTCGTGATCTCTGAGAAGCTGTTTCGTAACTCTATCCCCTCTGTGTTGAGTAAATAAAAGTTGCTTTCAGCCGTTCACCATTCTACTCATATAAGTAGTAGCATATTTTCCTCTAGTATTCAAGGTGGGAGCTAAAGAAATATCTTCATATTATATGTTGAAAATAAAACTTTGTATCTTCAGGTGAAAGCAAATAATTGCCTAAATGTTTCATTTTCACCTACATTGTGCATTTACTTTTTAAGGCAACCTGTGATGGAATCCATAATTGTGATTATAATCTTTTTATTGAGGCTTGAGGGGTATATAAACAAGACCTTTTTGCACAAACACAGTATTTTTTTTAACCAATTAATCTTCGTGGTTTTGCTCAACTATTAATCAAAGTCATTGTTGGTATGCTTAGTATGCTTCTGTATAGTAAAAAGCTTTTCACGTTGATAATCCATGGGCAAAAGGGAACATAAAAATGGATATACAGGACACATCAGTACTTCAGATATGATTTGCCCCCAGATGTTGGGAATCTGGCGCCATTTTCCCTCCTCCTCGCAAAACCTGCTCTTAGGAGAAGCACCTTAAACTCTACACCATGGCGTAAGTGACCAATGAGGCCCACTTACCATTACCATTAAAGTCCATGAAAAACTCTCTGTAAACTACAACTAAAAACAGCAATGATTAAGTCATAAGCCGATGAATTAGCTCTAATTTGGGGTTGTAGTCATGGGATAAGTAGGCCTTTTTGCCTTGGCTGGGTTTGTAATGTATCTTCCCGGATACGTAGAAGAGGTTTTGAAGCCTTGAGCTACAAAGGTAGGGAGAGAGCACGTATTACGTACCTACCATATGTTAGCTTCTTTATATATGTCTGTTTAACCCTACAATAGCTGCAGTAGGAAGGCCTTATTAACACTCATAAACAGTTGGAGAGATGAGGGTTCAAAGAGATGAAGTAACTGGGCCAAACCAGGAAAGCACTGAACTGGGATCCTTTCTAATTCTAGAGCCGACATTTCCCATCTACTTGCTGGAATTCCTTCCCCGGTGTCCCTGATAGATAGTAAATCCGACTCCCTCTACTCTAACATCTCCGTAGCTCGGAACTGTGCATGAGCTCTCCTTTGCTCGTGGGCATGTCAGTTTAGCTGATGGGCACCTGATAAGACCAGACCATGAGTTGTACCCCAAAGCTGTCTGAAGCAGAAAAGACGGCTCCGTGGGAGCCAACTGGTATGAGGGGAAGGTAGAGCACAGGGGACTGCTTGGCCCCCTGCCCATGGCTTGTGGCCTGGGGATTTCAAGCTGCACGTTACACATCCACTCCATGGAAATTTCCCGATGTAAAAAACACTCATTAAATGTTGGCTCCCTGTCCCAGTCCTCGTGCCTTCCCCTCTCCCACTTGAGAGTTTTCGTAGTGTTTGAAAGAACTGCTTTTGCTTCCTTCCAGGCATCTTGTAGGCTCCTTTTCCCCAACATCTGCCACAGAACTCTGCACGTACATGACTGGGACCCCCCAAATGGGTGTTCAATTAAAATGTCCTTCAGGGGCTGTTATGTCCCAGAACCTCTAGTTATTCCTTGCAGTAGCTATGTTCACTCCTCCTTATTCTATAGTGAAGTGACATAGAGGAGTGATTCTTTGACACAGAGTTCGCCCTGCCCAAGATGCTGAAGTAAACGAGCGGCCATATTTCCTCCCGCGATGGAACGGCATCCTTCCGGGGCTGGATTTATGAGTGGGTAATTATCTACTTGGGTATTGAGAAAAACTCTAAATTCTTGTCTCACTCTGTCAAGCTTGCATTGTACATTAGAGATCTGACTTTTAGCATCTCTAAGAATGAAAAAATGTAAATACTTGCCATAGCCTTGGTCTGTGCCCTGAAGGGAGACAGGATAGGATAAGCAGAGACCTGGGGCAGAGGACATGGAGGGCATCGGGGAATGGGCAGTGCAGGAGAGAGGGCGGAAGTGGGATGGATGGTACATGAGGAACGTCAGACCCCACAGTGTTTTCCGAATCTGCTCTTGCCTTCCTCCACGACTTCATGACCAAACTCCCCACCTTGCCAGAGTCACTGAGTTTGTCCTTCTGTCTTGAAGAGATCTCAGATAGGCTGACTATAGAAATTCTGTGGCTTTAAAATTATTATTACAAAGTGTGCTCAGATCTTGGAGTGGGTGTAGTGCAGATTAGAGAGCTTTTGAAATAAAAGAATATATGATTAGGATTTAGAGCAAAATAGGAAAATTCTTAAAATAAGCTAGTTCTTGGGGCGCCTGGGTGGCTCAGTGGGTTAAGCCTCTGCCTACGGCTCAGGTCATGATCTCAGGGCCCTGGGATCAAGCCCCACATAGGGCTCTCTGCTCAGCAGGGAGCCTGTTTCCCCCCGTCCCCCGCCTGCCTCTCTGCCTACTTGTGATCTCTGTCAAATAAATAAATAAAAATCTATATAACAAATAAGCTAGTCCTTAAAACAAGTGCTTTGCAGGGCATAATTCTGCACATTTTGGACTGCTAGGAATTTAGAATCCCCAGGTACTAGTAGGACAGCTCTGCGATAGATGCTGCTTGCCCTTCTTAATTGATGGGGAAGCTGAGGCATGGGCTGATGCAATCTTGTGTCCTTTAAATCAGTGTGGAGCCCAGGTCAGGTGCCCTGCCGTAAACACACACTTGCCCTTGTTTTCCACTGTGCATTCCTCCAAGAGGCAAAGAATGCTCTCTCATATACATTCTTTTTTTGTTAGTTCCAGTATCATTAACATACGGTGTTATATCAGTTTCAGGTGTGCCACACAGCGATTCAACTATTCTATATATTCCTCAGTGCTCGTCACGCCGAGTGTGCTCTTAGTCCTCATCACCTGCTTCATCCTTCCCCCCCACCCACCATCCTTCTGGTAACAACCATCAGTCTAGAGTTAAGAGTCTGTTTTTTGGTTTGTCTCTTTTTTTTCTTTGTCTATTTTGTTTCTTAAATTCCACATATGAGCGACATAATGTAGTGTTTGTCTTTCTCTGACTGACTTCGCCTAGCATTATAGCCTCTGGATCCATCCACGTTGTTGCAAATCCCATATAGATTCTTGTTTATTTTTATATTTATATCTTTCCTGGAAGGTGGGGTGGGGGGAGAAAGAGAGATCAACTCCATTTTGCCAGGTGGAGAAACAGGTGCAACATAATTAAGAGGTTCACCCAAGGTCACCTAGCTTATGAATGCAAGAGCTGGGCTTGATATTTGACGTTAGTTATTCCTAATGTGCCATTGCTTAGTGGGAATTAACTCCTTTCCTGGGAAAGCCCAAGAGAACCTTACTAATTTTATAGCGTAAAATACATTAGACAGTGAAGTTATCAAAAGACGATTATATGGAAAAGACATGATCAGGGCAGGGAAACGTTATAGAAGACCTGTTAGCATAGGAGTTTATGGACCACTTCAGTACCTACGAACACACTCAAGCTTCTTGTCACATGGGGGTTCTGAGGTGGTTCAGTCATATCTTCATGTCCCCAATGAACACATTGACCATGCATTGCACTGTGTTCCTTCTAGTGCTTCTATTTCCTGGGTTCTCCTTGAGACCACCCTGTGGCTCAGAGCAAAGGACCGACAGACCAATGGTCATAAAGAGACATCGTAACTCCTCTCTCTTGCTTTCTGACTCGCAGTCACTTGCCCTTCCTGATTCCTCCCTGCTTGGTCTGGCTCATTGCTTTGCAGAGACCTGCCCCACTCCCAGCCGGGATGTCCAGGATGAAGATCTCACTGAGGTCGAGCTGTCAGTCTTCCCACAGCTGATAGGACAGAAGCCTCTGCTGTCAGCACTGCCTGGCAGACTCTGACCACAAATGGCATGTCTGTGGGAGCAGTGGGAGAATCTCTGTCCTCAGGCTCTCATGCTCTGGCTTTGAAATGAATTGGCCTCTGTCGCCCCACCCCTGTATCTTTCAGATGAGGAAACGGAGACCCACATGCTCACAGAAATCTTTCAAGTACTTTTCCCACCACAGGAGGACATCAGAGAGAACTTGCACAGTCGGTCCCACCTAATTCCTGTGATTTACTTATGATTTATGTTTGGTTCCAGCTTCTCATCAATTTATACCTCTGTTGGAGGGGGGGACGTTCTGTTACTTTAAGACAGTGCCCTCTTCTAACTATGAACATGAGGAAGAGCTGAACATGGCAGGATCTGTGTGGACTCCTGCCCTGTGCCTTCAGCTGGCGTGAGGATGTGAGAAGTTCCAGAGCAGGAGATGCCTTCCCTTCAAGTATGGCAATGTGATGAGGAAAAAAGACAAGGAAACATTTATTGAGCATACACTATATCCAGACACTCTTTAATTCTTTTTTTTTAAGATTTCATTTATTTATTTGACAGAGAGAGAGAAAGAGAGATCACAAGCAGGCAGAGAGAGAGGGGGAAGCAGGCTCCCCGCTAAGCAGAGAGCCTGATGTGGGGCTCTATCCCAAGACCGTGAGATCACGACCTGAGCTGAAGGCAGGGGCTTAACCCACTGAGCCACCCGGGCATCCCCCCCCTCTTTTTTTAAAGATTTTATTTGACACTCTTTAATTCTGGAAACATCCGTGAGGCAAAGGAGTTGTTCTTATTTTACAGATGAGGAAATGAGGGCTTAGTACCATCAAGCCCCTTGCCCACAGGTAAGTGTGTGGTGGAGCTGGGATTAGAGTCAAATCCTTGCTTTTCCTTCGTGCTCGAATTATTCTCACATAGGATTTCGAGCTTTTACTACTGTTGCCTGAAAGAATATATGCTATAGTTTTGGATGTTTTAAAAATGTACAAATGTGTATTCTTGAGTTAACAAAGTTTAAAGTGAGTCAACATCTCTTTCCTTCTGATCAAGAGGAAAACTTTTTAAAATCCTGACCGTAATCAACCATTCCATCTCACACGTCATTATTGTCTGACGTTTTAATTCTACCCTCATTATTTTTATTATTGGTGTTTTTAATAGTGATCACTTAATTAAATTTGCTATCATTTATCACTTTATTTGCTAACTATTCCTACATACATGTATCTCTTTTAGGTGCAGTTTCCTTCTTTGTGCAGTAAGAAAGCTTTCTTTGGGAAATTTTAAGGAAGCGTGTGTGAGGGATAAATTTTCTCAGTCTTTGTCTGAGTTTGTCTTTATTTCACTCTCAAGTTTCAATGACTGGCTGATAAATTTTAGGTTGATGGTTGGTTTTGCTTGGCATTTTGCAGGTGTCATCCCAATGTCTCTTGTTGCTGTTGACAAGTCTGTTGCTTGTCTAATTTTTGTTCTTCATCTGAATTCCTCTGGTTACTACTAAGAGTTTCTTTCTTTTTTTAAAAATTTTATTTATTTATTTGACACAGAGAGATCACAAGTAGGCAGAGAGGCAGGCAGAGAGAGAGGGGGAAGCAGGCTCCCTGCCGAGCAGAGAGCCTGATGTGGGGCTTGATCCCAGGACCCTGAGATCATGACCTGAGCCAAAGGCAGAGGCTTAACCCACTGAGCCACCCAGGAGCCCCAAAAGTTTCTTTCTGTATGTAGCAACCCCCCCCACACACAAATTTTCAGCCATAAAGAAAGGATGAGATCTTGCCTTTTTTAACAACAGGGGCAGACCTAGAAGTTATTATGCTAAGTGAAATAAGTCAGACTGAGAAAGACAAATACCATATAATTTCACTCAAATGTGGAATCTAAAAAAACATAACGAATGAATGAATAAATAAAAAGCAGAATCAGACCTATGAATACAGAGGACAAACTAATGGATGCCAGAGGGAAGGGGAGGGGACAGACAAAATGTGTGAAGGGGAAAGGGAGGTACAGGCTTCTGGTTATTGAATGAATAAGTCACGGGAATAAAAGGCACAGCATATACATATGGGAATATAGTCAGTGGTGCTGTAATAGTGTTGTTGTGTGGTGACACATGGAAGCCACCCTTGTGGTGAGAATAGCATAACCTATAGAGAAGTTGAATCACTACATCACATACCTGAAACTAGTGTAACATTGCATGTCAGCTATACTGAAATTTTAAAAACAACAATAACAAAAAGTTTCTCTTTCTTTTCCCCTGAAATTTCACGACAATATGACCAAGGGTTATTTTATTTTATTTGTAGTGCTCAGGATTCATTGTTTATCAGAACTTAAAGATTCACAATTTTTACCAATTCTGGAAAATTCTCCACTTTATTACTTTGCCTTTCCCCCAGTCTATTTTCTCCTTTTAGAACTTCTATTATGTACGTAAATATGCCCAACTCTCTTACTTTTTTTCTTTATGTCTTTAACCATTCTCACTTCTGTATCTCTTAATCTCAAGAAGTTCTGTTTGGTTCCTTTTAAAGATTGCTTTTCTTTTCTTCTGTGTTTGTTTCTTATGTCTCTTTAACTCACTAAAGTCTAATATATTTATGGTATTTTATGATTGTTCTGTCATCTCAAGGTTTGAGGGAGCTAATAATCCTATTTATTTTACCTACTAACTCTCATGGACAAAAGATCATTTCTGTTAGTGTTTTGTAAATTTGTATTGTAAACTCTTCAGGAAGGTTTTTTCTTTTCTGTGGGAATTCTATATGGCCTGAGCTGTGGGGTCATCCTTCGATAGTGGTTTACATTTGCTTCTGCTAGGTTGCCCAGGTGTATCACCTACCAGATATGATTAGTGTGAAGTGGAAACCTGGAAAAGGAAGACTGATGTGCATACTCTGTTGAAGAGAACTTTCCCCCCAAAATGGCTCTCCATGCCCTTCCCCCCACACGGGATGTGTGACCATGAATGATTAGAAAATCCCATGCTTTCTCCAAATGAAGCAGGTTCTTTTCAAGTCCTTAGAACCTGAGTCAGGATCAGCTGAAGGAGGACTTTCCTATAGGCTTCCCCTGATCAGCAGTGAACATGAAGGGCCAGACTAGCCCGGAAAATTTCAGAGTTCCAAAGGACTTGGGGAGAAAAGTCCATTCTGGGTCACTGATCTGAAGGTTACAGATACCTAGAGCCAAACACTTCTGCCAAACAGAACTCTGCTTTTGATCCCTGAGTTTGAATGTTGGCTCAGAAAACTTGCCGCTTTCATTGACTTTCTAAGAGGAAGTACTTTTGTTTTCTACTTTCGAGAAGGGGTTTGGCTGGTTTTGCTTTAATGATAGAGCCTGTTGCAACATGTTCCCATTACTTGACAAAAAAAGGAGAACATAGACACGAGAGCAGAAGTTGCCTCCTCTTCACTCATCAGCCTTGTGACAAAGACACCACATAGAGTGAGGGACCACGAGGGAGAGAATCCTCATAAAAGTGAGGAAACTGATAGAGCTGAGCGAAATGCTAAAACAGCCCCCAAATGAAGGCTACTCTGTACATCTAGTGGGCACCTTATTTCATGCCTGAAGTAGTATTCCTAAGCCCACTGAACCCACAAAGCAAAGCAAATGCTTTAGAATAAAGTATGCCAACAAAATGTGGCCCCTTCTTGATAGATTGATGGAACGTACTAAGACACACAGTCCTGGCTTGGCCAGCCAAGACCAAAAAAGTCCTGCCTGAGGGCTTAGTCCTTCTCAGCCTAGAATCAGCCTACCTGTGTTAGTCTCTATTTTGAAGTTTAAATTTTCTTAGGAGAAAACCTCCCAAAAAACCTATACCTCTATCAACAGGTAAGTGGTTAAAGAAATTGGGGTGCATCCTTACAAGGGACACCTATGTAGCCACTAAAGATAATGAAGCCAATTTTTATATGCTGATATGAAAAGATTCACTAAACTATTGAATTAAAAAAGCAGGAAGAAAATGGTATGTATAAAATACTCCTGAAACACACACACACAATTTTTGACAGAATATACAGAAAGTATTGATATTAGTTACCATAAAGAATAAAATATAAGGGGCACCTGGGTGGCTCAGTTGGTTAAGTGACTGCCTTTGGCTCAGGTCATGATCCTGGGGTCCTGGGATCGAGTCCCACATCAGGCTTTCCCTACTCTGCAGGGAGCCTACTTCTCCTTACGCCTGCCACTCTCTATGCTTGTGCTCTCTCTCTCTGTCAAAGATATTTTTAAAAAAGAATAAAATACAAAATCTGGGATAGAAAAGAGACAAATTTCGTATATCTTATAGTACACCTTTTGTAATTTTAAAAATCTTACATATTAATGTACATTTTCTTCACTCTCCTGCTCCTCCTAAAAGAGCTCACTGGGCAGAATTTCTCCCTTCCGGGTGTTTTAGGGAGTTGCTCAAAATGTGTTCTAAAGAACACTAGTTCCATGAGATGCAAATAAAAATTTGTGAAAGAAAGTAGGCTGACCTTCCCAAATATGTTTGGAAAACTGGATTATACCAAGTTAAGCAGTTTTTTCAACTATAGGATTTATCAGAACTTTTAACATTTGCTATAAACTCTAAGAGGGGAATAGAATACATAGATGTGCCCGGACTCACTTGAGCACAAATCTCTTTCTCAAATTTTAATTCCAGTAGAGTTAATATACAGTGTTATATTGATTTCAGGTGTACAGTATAGTGATTCAACAATTCTCTACATTACCCAGTGTTCAACAAGATGAGTGTACTCTTAATCTCCTTCAACTATTTCACCCATCCCCCCAACTTACTTCCCTCCCCCACCTCCAGTTTGTTCTCTAGAGTTAAGAGTCTGTTTCTTGGTTTGTCTCCATTTTTCCTTTGTTCATTTGATTTCTTTCTACAATTCCACATATGAGTAAAATTATACGGTGTTCATCTTTCTCTGACTTATTTTGCTTACCATGATACTCTCTAGATCCATCCATGTTGTTGCAAAGGCAAGATTCATTCCTTTTTATGGCTGGATAATATTCCATTGTACACATCTTCTTTACCCACTCATCTATCATTAGACACTGGGCTTCTTCCGTAATTTGACTATTGTAAATTATGCTGCAATAAACATAGGGATGTATACATCCTCTTGAATCAATGTTTTCATAGTTTTTGAGTAAATACCTGGTAGTACGATTACTGGATGATATAATAGCTCTATTTTTAATTTTTCGAGGAATATCCATACTGTTTTCCAGAGTGCCTGCCCTAGCTTCCATTCCCACCAATAGTGCACAAAAGTTCCTATTTCTCCACATCCTCACCAACACTTGTTACTTACTGTGTTTTTGATTTTAGCCATTCTGAAAGGTGTAAGATGACATCTCATTGTAGTTTTGATTTTTACTTCCCTGCTGATGAGTGATGTTGAGCATGTTTTCATGTGTCTGTTGGCCATCTGTATATCTTCTTTGGAGAAAAATTGAAACGACACAAAGAAGATTTGCATGGCACCTGCACAAATTCCTTTTTTTGAGGAGTATCTCATGCAACTGATGATCTGTGGAACATACTTTGGGAATTGCAGGGCCTGGAATGAATCTAAGAAACTAATCAGCCCCAGAATTCCTCTGTCTTCAGGGATCTTCCAGACTGAAAGTGACCCAAGGTGTACTTAGGCCATTGTTAGACCACTCTGAATAAAGGGAGAGCTGTCTTGAGCAACCCTCCGACCACATTCAGCATAATCAGACCACGGTTATCCTAATATGAACACTCACACCTTAATAAATAAATGCTTAATTAGTTCCTTATTCAGGCCCTGGCATCATGATCAAGTTCTCGTCCAAGCTAGCATTATTTGGATGAGTTGAGGGACGTGAATGCCTGATGTAGGTCAGACAAGGAGAGCATTGTTCTTTTTTTAGCTTGGAGAAATAATGGTGTCTAATCATCTTCTATTTCTGAGGCCCAATTTTGTTCGTGGTACTCTTTTCTACTCAGAGAGCTCTGAGGTTGGCCATCTGCCCATTCACCTGGTTCTCAAGTCTCAGATTCCTCAGTTTTTATGAGCCTGCCCTAATATCATCTCTTCTCAAGTACAGCTGGTTCTTGAGTGGTGATTGATCTTATCCTGGTATTCTCAGGCTACGTGCCACCAAATGATTTTTAACCAGAATGTCCAGGTTTCAGTCTTGGGGTTTTCTTTCTTTCTTTCTTTCTTTCTTTCTTTCTTTCTTTCTGTGTGTGTGTGACTATTTTGTCATCACTGAGAAAATTTTATTTTCCAATTGGAAAACTAACTGACTGGAAAGCCGCACATAAATATGCATTCTGGGAACAAGCAGACCCACAGAAACAGTAGCAATTGTCAGAAGAGGAACGCAGAACCAGGAATCGGAAAACCTGGCTCCAGGTTCAGATTCTGCTACTTACTAGCCGTATGAATTTTGCCAAATTGTCCAGTCTTCCACTTTTTAAGTCTTTATGTTCATTCCAGTTAGTTAACATACAGGGCAATATGAGTTCCAGGTGTACAATATAGTGATTCAACACGTCTGTGCAATACTGGGTGTTCACCACGAACGCACGTCTTAACCCCCTCACCTATGTCAGCCAGCCCCCCCACCCCCGCCACAGCATCTTGCCGCTGGGGACCACCAGTTTGTTCTCTAGAGTTGAGTCTGTTTCTGGGTCGCCTCTTTCCAGTCTTCCACTTTTGAAATGCAGGTTAAATGTCGGCAGGTAATGTGCTTGACAGTGTGGTATACATGCTGTAAAGGTGTGTTTATTCACCTATCCAGTGCTCAGAATTATGTGTAGTCATACCTGGGCCCCACCGCTGACTACCCGTGTGAGGGTGGGAAATTCTCTTAACCTATCTAAAAACTTCATTCCCTTATTTGCAAAATGGAGGAAGTAAGAGGACCTGACTCACAGGGTTGTCATGAGGACCAACGGGCTAATGTATGGAAAGTGCTTAGCTCATAAAAAACACGCAATAAGCATTAGCTGTTGTTGTGACTATGATCATTCTGTCTTTCAATGGATACAGTCACATAAACTGAGAAGATCTGTGACAGGCAGGGTGTGGGACTTCTGGTAACATATACCTACAGCACAGGCTGGAGGACCAAGGTTTTCAGAGAATATACTGGTAGATGGGCATTTGTTCTCCTTCCTCTCCAGTTACAAAAAAAAAAAAAAAAAAAAAATGTTAGGAGGTGGGGAACCGCTGGCAAAGCCCTAAAGTGACTCCTTCCTCAAGAATGGGCACCAGGGGCCGCCTGGGTGGCTCAGTGGGTTAAGCCTCTCCCTTTGGCTCAGGTCATGATCTCAGGGTCCTGGGTTTGAGGCCCGCATCGGGCTCTCTGCTCAGCGGGGAGGCTGCTTCCTCCTCTCTCTCTTTCTCTCTCTCTGCCTGCCTCTCTGCCTACGTGTGATCTCTCTCTGTCAAATAAATAAATAAAATCTTAAAAAAAAAAAAGAATGGACACTGGGTTTTTGGTCTTCCTGTCATAGCCATTTTAGATAAAGTCATGCCCGCAGTCAGTCCTTTATTTGAAGGTCCCCACAGATTCTCCCTCCAGGAACTAAGCCACTAAGAGGCTGTGCTACCTCTCATCCCAGAGATGTTAATCATCATGCCATCTGTGGGACCAAAAATTCACTGGCACTAGAAGCTCAATGGGTCTCTCCTCCCATGGGGGTGAGTAGCCCCAAAGCTTATTGAGATGAGGCGGGTCACATATATGAGTGAAGGGGACATGGTGGGGTTAAGGAGGAAAGGGACAGTGTATGTCCTCTTTTGGGACACATCTGCCTCCTAGGCTCTCTCCACTGTGGCCAAGTAGGAAAGGGGTGGGTTTTTTATCAGATTTTCAGGTTTTTCAAAAATGGTCAGAAATTAAAAGTTCTATGCAATTTTTCCCTTTTTATTACTCTATGTATCGTTATTATTTATTTTATTATTTCTATTTATAGTTATTAATTATTTTATTTATTTATTAATGTATTATTTATCCTTATTTATCTCTTTTTATTACAGTATTACTGGCAACAATTCCTAAAATTGGAAAAGAAAAAAAAAGGCACCACCACGTAGGCCAAACAAACAGATTTCTGAGTCAATCCCACTCACAGGCTGTCTTCAGCCTTGGACCACCAGTTTGTGACTCTGCTGTAAAGTGTCCTTAACCAGATTCTACAAAGACAAAATATTCTCACCAGAAAAGGGCAAATGGAGAGATTGTGAGGGTCTCAGCCTTCTGTTCAATATCATCTGTTTATAAGAGGGCCTGGCTCTGAGAAATCTAATTCCTGCCCACGAGATTGTTGTCCTTTTCTTTTCCTGTCCTAACACCTGGCAAAACTGATTGAGGCAATCATGTGAAAACCCTTTTTTAAAAGATATTATTTATTTATTTGAGAGAGAGAGAGAGAGAGCACAAGCAGGGAGAGGGGCAGAGGGAGAAGCAGACTCCCTGCTGAGCAGGGAGCCCGACCACCTGAGCCGAAGGCAAACACTTAACTGGCTGAGCCACCCCGTCGCCACGTGAAAACCATCTTTATTTCAGGCAATAATAGAAGAGAAATCTTGATCTCATGTAATTCTAATCAGGTTTCTCATGAGGCCAATCTGTCATGTGCATATATTAATATATCTCAGATTTAACAGTATTATGTATTCAATAATTTGGGGTATTAATCAAATGATTCAAGAATTTGGGGAGACTTAAATGTCAAAACAACCATCACCTAGGTCCCCTCCCTCTCGGTCTGTGAATGCTGGGCCCAGCAGGTCTAGCTCAGAGGGCAGACCCTGCAGCTGATCAGTTAGGAGGCACGTTTGACTTCATGGAACATTCGTTCTTTCAGAACGTTTGGGGATGAATCAGGGATAAGTAATTGCTATAAAACTAAGTAAACAAAAAGTAAGGCAATGAATACAAAATGGTTTAATGAGGGGAATAAAATCCTAATACGGTGCATGTTCTAGCTGTGAACAATATCGGCATAACCATGATGACGACAACACAAAATACTGATTTGACAAAAAACTGGTACCACTAAGTTGGGAAGACAGGGGTGGGATGCATGGTTTGTCTAGAAAACATAATAAAACGTCAGAAATGAGAAGCTACTAGATGACTTCTAAAATGTTGAAAATCATAATTGGTAATAGAAATGTGTTGTATAGAAATATCAAAGTTTAGGGACGCCTGGGTGGCTCAGTTGGTTGGACGACTGCCTTTGGCTCAGGTCATGATCCCGGAGTCCCGGGATCGAGTCCCGCATCAGGCTCCCAACTCCACGGGGAGTCTGCTTCTCCCTCTGACCTTCTCCTCGCTCACGCTCTCTCACTGCCTCTCTCTCAAATAAATAAATAAAATCTTTAAAAAAAAAGAAATATCAAAGTTTAAAAAGAAAGAAAGAAACTAAAAACTTTAAAGCATTTCTTGTGAGCCGTGGAGAAGGGAAACAGAAATGGAAGTTTCAGATGGCTGGGACAGATAACTGCTGACTTTCTTATATGTCCCGGAGTAGCACCTGACTTTTTAAAAATTATGTGCACATGTTCCTTTAGTAAGAATTAAATTACATTTTTAGAAGGAAAAAAACCCATCTCCTACTTAATCAGGCAAAATTACAAAACCACGTCTTCATGTACACTTTCCCTAGGCGTAAATGCTTAAGGCATTTTTTTAATAACAAGACTACAATTTTAAATAACAGCCCCATCCTTCGTCCATACTTTTCCTACCAGTCTGTGAGCTCCCAGAGGACCTGTGTCTGGTTGGTTGGTTTGGCCTCCCTCCTACCACCAAGCATCATGCATGGCACTGAGAATTTTGGAATGGACCTATGTATGGAGGAAGAAAGGAAGAAAGGAAGAGAGGAAGGAATTGCTGGATGAGTGCCAGATTCCAGTTAGGACTACTTGCAGAATCGAGGATCTTAATTTCCTCCAATTTTGCTTTTTGAAAGACAGACTTGTAAAGCATAATCTGGACAAACTGCTTATTTGGCTCAGAAACGGTTGAGGGCAGTTTAGTTTAAGTGAAGAAACACAACCTTTGGACCCAAATGTTAATTTTAGTTTCCAAAAGATCTTTTCACTAGCTGTCTGTCCTCCTGGCAAATTATTTAATCTCTTTGTCTCAAGGTTTCTTTGGGTGAAAACAATAGAGTTTTCCTCCCCCTCAAATTACTATGGGGACTAAAAGAGTATTTGTAATGTGTGCGTGGGTAAACAAATCAGTTTCTTTAAACACAAAAGAAAGCAGTTTATTTAAAACACAAATGTTGCCCCGGCTATACTCTTTTAACGTTGACTTCGGTCTGGTGAACATTTACATTAAATGACAAATTTTCTACTGTAGGATAGTTTTCATTTAAAATATATTGCTTACCTATTTCCAAGAAGACAGGCAGCAACATACAAGGTCAACAGCCATACATGACTCACATTCTTGGGTCCCATTGTTGCCGCCCACGTGACTCAAAGCAACCATGCCCCAGACTGGCACTACCAGATTAAAGGATACTAACTTCCTAGAAAAGTTTTCAGGAGAATGGTAATAAATAAATACTAGCCAGGTGAGCTTGGAAGCCACTGGGGCATTTTATTTATCAGTGGCCACTTGGGTCACTTCTTTGGCTCTTAAAGGGGCAGGTGGGAGTGGAGGAAGTGCTTGGCTGCTCGGGTCTTGGTGTTGAGAACAGATATGAGTGCTATTAAGTCTGGAGGTGCCGGCTAGTGCCACGAGAAATGTCTGTGGCTCGTGGGTTTGGTTCATCTGTGCACAAAGGCCCAGCCCACAATTATCTCAGCCCACTCGCTTCCCGTGCCGGCCAGTTTGGTCAGCATTAGGGGAATGAGTGTGCCTGCTGCTGCTGACCATAAAGTTGGGAGACATGACGAGAAAAGGAGCGAGCCACAGAGAACAAGAGAAAAGGGTTTGATGGGCTTTCTGGTCTAGTATTCTCCTGGTGAGTGCTTAGTCTTCTAGCAGAAGCTGTCTGTGCGGGGAAGGAGCTAGAAAGCAAGCGAAGGGTACTCAGTGAAAATCGGTTTTGTGTAAACCGAAAAGCTGCTCTTAATCACTGGCCTGCCTCATTGCCCTCTGAGAAAAGAGGCAAATGGGGCTGAAGAGGATGTCTCCCTAGGTCATTGGAAGCTTTGGTGAAACAGCCCAAGTGTTGGGTATTTTTCAGAACCAGAGGGACCACATGTGTTGTCACCAGAAAAGCAACTTGTCTTAGCACAAAAACCCAGAACTACAAGAAGATTCCCAAATGAGCTTCATCCTCAGTCCGTTTTCCTCAGACTGACACGTCTGGTTTACAGTGAGGGTAGGGTGGATGGGAAAAGGATGGCTATTTGGGTCTCTAGGTCCTTTGGCACTCCCGGCCAGCCCTTCACCTGCGGTGTGCAGGTGGGAAAGCTGGTGCCCCAACCCCACCTTCCTTGGGACCTCACTGGTATCTCTGGATGTGGCCATGCATTCTTGGGGGTGTTGGTTTCTACCAGTGACCTTTCACTCCATCCATTGTGCAATGGTTAAAAGCGCAGGCCTCTGTATAAGACAGACCTGGGATACAATCCAGGTTCTGTCTCCTGTGTTTTTATTATGCAAACCTGGAGAACTGGCTTGGCCTCTCCCGGCCTCCATTTGCTCATCCATAAAGTGGTGATAGTAATCCTGTCCTCTTCTCCCAGGGTGAGCAGATGTTGGCCGGGATGAAGTGGTACAGGTACCTGGGTCTGGGCACAGAGAGCATACCTGGTGTTTGTACTTCTTTGCTCATTCTGCCCTGAACAGACGAGGACAGACACTAAACATTTCACATGGCCTTAGCTCCAAAGTCCATGACATACTGGCCAAGAAGCCCTTTCAACTGTTCTCTCAGTATCCATCAATTCTGAAAGCACTGAACTACAGAAGGTAGATACAAGACATGTTACCCTTTCCTTCTCGGGACAATGTTTGATGAGAACAGAGAACCACAGACCCCTTGCAATAATCACAGGGTCCCCTGGTGATCTCTGGCCTCACATTGCGTGTACCTGCAAACATTTTCTAAAGAATCCTTGGCCTTTATTAACTACTGCTTTCCCGAAACGGCTCGGTTTGTGCCTACTGACTGACCAGACTCTTGTTCAGTGTCTGTTATACACTGTATCCGTGTTAGGAACATCTTAGTTTGCACTTTATTTTGTTTTTAAGACTTTATTTATTTATTTGTCAGAGAGAGAGGGAGAGAGAGCGAGCGAGCACAGGCAGACAGAGTGGCAGGCAGAGGCAGAGGGAGAAGCAGGCTCCCCGCCAAGCAAGGAGCCCGATGTGGGACTCGATCCCAGGACGCTGGGATCATGACCTGAGCTGAAGGCAGCCGCCTAACCAACTGAGCCACCCAGGCGTCCCTGCACTTTATTTTTTTTTTTTTAATTTCTTTTCAGCGTAACAGAATTCATAGTTTTTCCACCACACCCAGTGCTCCATGCAATGCGTGCCCTCCTTAATACCCACCACCTGGCTCCCCCAACCTCCCACCCCCCACCCCTTCAAAACCCTCAGGTTGTTTTTCAGAGTCCATAGTCTCTCATGGTTCACCTCCCCTTCCAATTTCCCTGCACTTTATTTTTTTTTTAAGATTTTATTTATTTATTTGACAGAGAGAGAGAGAGAGAGAGCGAGCGCACAAACAGGGGGAGCATCAGAAGGAGAGGGAGAAGCAGGCACTCCCAGCTGAGCAGGCAGCCCAACGTGGGGCTCGATCCCAGGACCCTGGGATCATGACTTGAGCCAAAGGCAGATACTCAACTGATTGAGCCACCCAGGCGCCCCTTAGTTTGGACTTTAAGCAAGGTACTAGATAGTCCAGAGATTTGAGAACGGTCAAATGAAATAAAATCTGTGGAGTTATGATTTGTTTGTGATAATCACTTTACCTCTTTGGATTTTACATTGTGTCCAGTAATCAGCTTGCCATAGGGGTCATGGCTCCACTGGGAACTTCCCAGCAGCCCAGCTGAGATTTCTTAGAAATTACACCTACCACTTCTCACATCCTATCCCCTGTTTCTATTGAAAAGACATTTACAGGGGTGCCTGGGTGGCTCAGTGGGTTAAGCCTCTGCCTTTGGCTCAGGTCATAATCCCAGGGTCCTGGGATCGAGCCCCACATAGGGCTCTCTGCTCAACTGGGAACCTGCTTCCTCCTCTCTCTCCACCTGCCTCTCTACCTACTTGTGATCTCTGTCTGTCAAATAAATAAAATCTTAAAAAAAAAAAGAGGGGTGCCTGGGTGACTCAGTGGGTTAAAACCTCTGCCTTTGGCTCAGGTCATGATCCCAGAGTCCTGGGATCGAGCCCCACACTGGGCTTTCTGCTCAGCGGGGAGCCTGCTTTCCCCCTGCCCCCACTCCGCCTGCCTCTCTGCCTACTTGTGATCTCTGTCTGTCAAATAAATAAAATCTTAAAAAAAAAAAAAAAGACATTTACATAGGGACCCCCCCGCCCCCCGGCTTTTGTTTAGATATTTTAGTATGTTCTATCAGATATTGTTTGAGCATGGAATATGGAGACACATGAGCTGCTGTGGTAGATATCACAGTCTTGGTGGGGTGGCCCAAGGCAAGGTGGACTGTCACAAAATACCATTGTAAAGACATAGCAGATGAAGCAGAGGAAGCCGCTGAGGGCTTGAGTTGTCAAAGGAAAGCCCCACAGAAAAGACAAGATTTTAGCTCAGTGCCAAGAGTACATGAAGTTTGGTTGTGGAAAAGGACAGACAGAGAAGGGACATCCTGCCAGAAAGGAGAGCATGAGCCAGTGTGCAGGTGGGAATGAGTGTCGTGAGCTCAAAGGACTCGCAGCGACAAGGATGCCAGCCTGGTTGATGCAGATTTATGCTGGAGTATACTGAGCATGAAGTGGATGGGGTCGCAAGGCAAGACCCTGAAGAGCCCTGAGTACCAGGGGAGGGTTGTGCTGCCCTTTCCCACCTAACAGTGGTGGGGGTGGGCGCTAAGTCATGCTCCATCCGGCGGGGTCACTGAGTGGGGAGACACTGGAGGGGGGGTAGGGACGCTGGTTGGGGGCTGCAGAAGAAGCCTCCAAAGATTTGGGAATGACTGACTATAGGTGGCAAAGGGAGAAAAGAGGAAGGAATACCCGATGATTCCCGAATGTCTGGCCTGGGTGATTGAGAATGACTAGCCACCAGTCGGCCTTTTGTAGGAATTCTGCCTTCCAAAGGTCCTTCTTGCTTTCCCACTGAAGTTCTTTCTCCCGTTCCTGCCCGTGTGCGGCACCTGAGAAGAGTGACAGTATTTACCCTCTCCTCTTTTCTAGTGTGGCTTTCCCACCCAAAGCACTAAAATCTCGCCAACTACAAAGGGACCCAGAGAAATCACAAGTAAGCAAAGCAACCCGAAGCTCTTGTTAGCTTCCCGCTTCCCTCTTCTGCAAATTTTGATCCTGTGACTAGGAATGAAACAGCAACTATTTCTAACATCTGTCACAGATGTGGTTTTCTCCCTATTCTTATTGCCACTCAGTGAGTCAGCGGTTAAGTTCACGGGTCCCTTTGTCTTAACTTACTCACCCTACATTGGGGGTTTCCTTTTGAGTTTATCCTAAGAGCAACAATATCCTGCACTTTCCATTGCCCTTTGTGGTTTAAAAAGTGCTTTCATTATTGTTCTCCCGTTTGAACCTTTACCAAACTATCCTACGAAACAAGCCTGGCTGGTATCATTATTATGCTTTAATTGATGATCAGGCTAACACTGAGAAGTGTCATTTACACAGACATACTGTCATACTTGGAATCTGGTTATTTAGTTCCCTCCAATATACTAGGTGCTGTGCAGAGACAAAGACGTTTCATACAGGATCTTGAGTACCTTATAAAATTGGGAAAACCGGGCATAGATCCATAAGCAGTTAAAGTACATCCTGTGCATGAGTGCCCCACTAGATGGCAACAGAAGCAATGAGCAGAAGGTACAGGGTGACTTACCCGGGGCCTAATGCAATGCACAAATACAGGAGGATTGTGTCCATGTCTGGGCTCTGTGTTTTGTTTCTTTTTTTTTTTTTAAGATTTTATTTATTTATTTGACAGAGAGAGATCACAAGTAGGCAGAGAGGCAGGCAGAGAGAGAAGGGGAAGCAGGCTCCCCGCTGAGCAGAAAGCCCGATGCGGGGCTCAATCCCAGGACCCTGAGATCATGATCTGAGCCCAAAGGCAGAGGCTTGACCCACTGAGCCACCCAGGTGCCCCTGGGCTCTGTAATTTAAGAGAGACACTGACAACCCAGAGCTTGACCGGGTGAAACTCACCAGGAATCAAAGATGAAGGGACAGGCGTCCAGGAAAGTGAACTCCCTCCAGTTATTGGAAGACCTGGAGTGTGGAAGAGGTTTATGATTTATGGTCCCAAGAGTGGGATGAGAGCTAACAGAGAGAAATTATAGGAGAGAATTTTCCAACTTCCTGTAAGGAAAGACTCCCTAGATACTGGAACAATAAAAAAATATGATGTGGTAATAAGCTCCCCATGTCTCACAGTAATCCAACACAGACCAGATGAATGCCAATTTAGGATGTTGTAGGGAAAATGCCTGTGTCTATCAGATCCAGTATCTGTGCCATTGAGTTCAGACTAGTGTAAGGTTGAGGCTGAGGTGAGAGCATGGTGCAGGGTTTGAGACCACAGGCTCTGGAGACTCCATGGTGCTTGCCCCTGGAAGCCAGCCGTGGGGCTGTGAAGAAGCCAGGCCACATGGAGAGGCCATTCGTAGGTGCTTTGGCCAACCCTCCAGCCGAGGCATCAACTGATAGCCAGTATCAACCATTAAACATGCGAATGGGTTAGTCTTCACATCATTCTAATCCTCCAAATTTGAACCATCCCACTTGACACCAAATGGAGCAGAGATGAGATACCCTGCCCAGCCTTGCCCAAATTCCAGATTCACAAGCAAAATAAGTGTTACCATTTTAAGCCAGTAAATTTGGGGGCTAGTTATATAGGGCTAGATAACTGGGACATGATGTTTATGTGTTATTCTAAATTGCCACCGACCTTCAAGGCAACTCACAGGTGCAGAGTCAAGTAGAAGCTGGTGTTTTTTGTAGAAAGGGGGTTGGGGGACTGGGCTGAGAGAAGACAAAGCTTGGTGAAGCTATTGGGCGAATATGAATGAGAGGTGAATGAGGAGTTTGGGGGGCACAGTGAAAGGCACAGTGAGAACTAGATCCATGATTTGTAATACCCTCCCTCCCCTACCTGGTTCTGTGAGTTTTCTAAATCTCCCGGAGAAGGAAGCTAGACTGAGCAGATGCCAGATCCTGACAAGAAGGTGGAAAAGAACTTGGAGGTGTGTAGATGGCCCGCACAGGAGGAGAGGGTGGCAGGCCTGGGAAACACCACACCTAAGGAAACACAATGAAACAAGATAGGCCCACATATTGTTTGCTGTTGGTATGGAAAGGAATCTTCGAGATTATTTTCTAGATGAGGAGAACCAAGCTCTGGCACTTGGAAAAAAACTAATTGTATAGTAGGGAGAGTACACTTGAATTTCAGAGAACACAGGTTCAGTGTGGCGAGAGCATGAATGAGTAATGGGTCCAAAACAATTTTCCAGATAGGGGGTTCAGAAAATTGAGACAAGCTAGATAATAATAGGCTCTTTCTATATCTAAGAAGGGGAATGGTAGGGCAGTTCATTTAAAGGTGAGGGCAGAGAGTCTTTTGGAAATCTCCGTGATACCATAAAGGACAGTTCTCTCATTTTGGAAGGGAAAAAATTATACCAGGCACACAGAAGAAGGAAACCAGAGTGGGTGACCAATTCCCCATCCATCTGGCCGTGGTACTTGAGGATACCCAAAGTCTGCCGCCTGGTGTGTGGATGCAGTGGGGAGGAGGCAGACAAGGAATGATACTAGAAGGTAGTTACCTGACTTCCTCATTGCTTTTCAGGCTATAATAAATAGATTTTAAAACTAAAAACCAATGAGGTAGGGGTGCCTGAGTGACTCGGCTCAGTCAGTTAAGTGTCTGCCTTCAGCTCAGGCCCTGATCTCAGGGTCCTGGGATCGAGCCCCACCTCCCACTCCCTGCTCAGCAGGGAGCCTACTTCTCCGAACTCTTCCTCTGCCCCTTCCCCTTTCTGTGTGTGCGCATACTCTCTTTCTCTCTCACTCTTTCAAATAAATAAACAAATATCTTTTTTTTTTAATTAAAATAAAAAGCATTGATGTTAATCTGGGCTGAAATCTTCTGGGCGGCAATTCCTGATGAAGGTCACCGAAGCCCCTACATTGCTCATTTCTCTTCCTTCCTTTCCTGCAACACCCTGCATCGATTATCCTCCCGAGGAAAGAACAAAAAAACAGTTTCAGTATCTAGAGTAGAAGAGGAGAATGTTCATCATAGTGGAAGTTGACAGGGCAGAGCCTTCCCTAAACCCACCCGGGCCATTTAATGCTTTTCTGACCCCTCTAGACTAGCACAGGGGCACGTGTATCAGACCTCAGAAGAGGGAAGACGTTTATACAGGATGCAGTACTATGTCAGGATGGGTCCTCCTCTGGATGTGTCTCCTCTTATGCCCCGTTGTCTAAATCAGGTCATGTCAGCTGTAAGTAACATTTCATTCCTGTTAGCTTAGAAGTTGTGCGCGGGGCGGTTAATTGGCTTTAAATTAAAAAGAGATCGCCAATGTGGTGCTGGTTTTAAGGCAGAAAATTATTCTAATAGATAGGGATTCTAGAAAAATATAGGTTAAGTCTAAATGGAATTGATAGGCTATGAATGAACCCAGGCGGTGTTTTTGAATAGGGAAAAGGGAACGTGTTACTACTACAACCTTAGTTAGGATTCACTGTAAGGTCTGGAGCCCAGCCGGTGCATATGTGGTGTGTAGCCCAAGGGCTCCCCTGAAGATGTCAAGCCCACGTACTTAACCCTCCTGTCCAGCTGGTGGAACTAAGATGAGGCAATATGTCTTAGAATTGGGGATTACAGAAGCTGTTGAAAGATCAAGAGAATTTCTCTGCCTTCAGGGAGGGATAAACTAAAATCATTCTATATGTATTAAATTATTGTTTGTAAATTATATTTCTATGAAAGACCTCACAAAGGCACCCTGGGGGAGCTATTTAGAATTAATTCATCGCTGTCGGGAAATTGTTCACGTGCAACCTCTCATAACTCAGGCTCAGACTTCCCTTCTCATCTTTTTGTGGAGAGACACGCAGTGGCTGGTTATTATCTTCTTGATAAGAAGCATCCACCTTCTTAATCTCTTTCTCCTTACTTATATTTGATCCTGAAACCTTTCCTCATATGCCCTTAAACAACGTTCATTGCCTCATGCTGAGCTCTTCCTGAAGTCAGTTGCTCTTTCATTGTGAAACCCAAGCTGGGCTATGTATTCTAGAAAAAGTCTGGCCAATTCAACATATAAAAAGCTATGATTTAATGATCCTATGGTCCAGAACTTCCTCCCCCAGGGCCACACTTGCTCTTTAAACCACAGCTTGAGGATGGCCGATGGCCATTTACTGTCTTGTTATTTTATTACCAGACTTGCGCGTGACTATTCAGTCTTTCTCAATAACACTCCTTCACCAAATGTTTCCTTCACGGGCCAAGATTAAATGGTTTTGATTGGTTGTTCAGTGAGGTTATGGGACCCATTTTCTAAACATTAGGAACTACACGGTGGAACAGTCAGAATGTTTGTGTCCCGCACCCCCCAATTCACTTAGTTACTGAGCTTCCTCTCGTTCCAGGTCCTTGGCTGCGGCTCTGTCGCCCAGGCTATCCTCAGTCGAGGACACTTTGGAGGAATTATCACTATCAATGTTGGATTTGCCATGGCAGTGGTAATGGCCATTTATGTGACTGGAGGTGTCTCTGGTAAGTCATAGGCATAATAGCCACCGTGCATCCATTGCGATGTGCTAGCTCAGCGCTGGGGGCTTTGCATACCCAGTGTATTTGCGTCCCAGCAACCCTGCAAGAATATGTATTTGATTCTGTTTTTATAGATGTTAAAATAAAAATGGCCAACAGTGAGTGACTTGTGCAAAAGCAACATTTAGCTAAAGATGAGAGATCAAGTCCCAAAAGTTCATTTTCACTTTTGTTTTCTTTGCCCTTGGAGACATATCTTGAAAGAAGTTGCTGTGGCTGATGTCAAAGAGGTTACTGCCTATGTTCTCCTCTAGGATTTTGATAGATTCCTGACTCATGTTGAGGTCTTTTATCCATTTCGAGTTTATCTTTGTGTATGGTGTCAGAGAATGGTCGAGTTTCATTCTTCTACACATAGCTGTCCAATTTTCCCAGCACCATTTATTGAAGAGACTGTCTTTTTTCCACTGTATATTTTTTCCTGCTTTGTCAAAGATTATTTGACCATAGAGTTGAGGATCCATATCTGGGCTCTCTACTCTGTTCCCCTGGTCTATGTGTCTGTTTTTGTGCCAGTACCATGTTGTCTTGGTGATCACAACTTTGTAGTAAAGCTTGAAATCAGGCAACATGATGCCCCGTTTTGTTTTTCTTTTTCAACATTTCCTTAGCAAATTGGGGTCTCTTCTGGTTCATACAAATTTTAGATTGTTTTTTCCAGCTCTCTGAAAAATGCCTGTGGAATTTCGATTGGGATATCATTGAAAGTATAGATGGCTCTGGGCAGTATGGACATTTTAACAATGTTTATTCTTCTGATCCATGAGCATGGAATGCTCTTCCATCTTTTTGTGTCTTCTTCAATTTCTTCCATGAGTGTTCTGTAGTTCTTCGAGTACAGATCCTTTACCTCTTTGGTTATGTTTATTCCCAGGTATCTTACGGTTCTTGGTGCTATTGTAAATGGAATCAATCCTCTAATTTCCCTTTCTATTTTTTTATTGTTAGTGTATAAGAAAGCAACCAATTTCTGTACATTGACTTCGTATCCTGCCACATTACCAAATTGGTGTATGAGTTGTAGTAGTTTGGGGGTGGAGTTTTTGGGTCTTCCATATAAAGTATCAGGTCATCTGAGAAGAGAGAGAGTTTGACTTCTTCTTTGCCAATTTGAATACCTTTTATTTCTTTTTGTTGTCTGATTGCTGTTGCTAGGACTTCTAGTACCATGTTGAATAACAGTGGCAAGAGTGGACATCCTTGTCATGTTCCTGATCTCAAAAGGAAGGCTGTCAACTTTTCCCCACTGAGAATGATATTCACTGTGGGTTTTTCATAGATAGATTTTATGAAATTGAGGAATGTTCCCTCTATCCCTATACTTTGAATCATTTTAATCAGGAACGGATGCTTTATCTTGTCAAATGCTTTTTCTGCATCAACTGAGAGGACCATGTGGTTCTTCTCTCTTCTCTTATTGATTTGTTCTATCACATTGATTGATTTGCAAATGTTGAACCACACTTGCATTCTATGGATAAATCCCACCTGGTCATAGTGGATAATCTTTTTAATGTACTGTTGGATCCTATTAGCTAGGATCTTGTTGAGAATCTTGGCATCCATATTCATCAGGGATAGGTCTGAAATTCTCCTTTTTTTGTGGGGGACTTCATCAAGATCAAAAGCTTCTGTACAGCAAAGGAAACAGTCAACAAAACAAAGAGGCAACCCACAGAATGGGAGAAGATATTCACAAATGACAGTATAGACAAAGGGCTGATATCCAAGATCTATAAAGAACTCCTCAAACTCAACACACACAAAACAGATAATCATGTCAAAAAATGGGCAGAAGACATGAACAGACACTTCTCCAAAGAAGACATACAAATGGCTAACAGGCACATGAAAAAATGCTCATCATTAGCCATCAGGGAGACTCAAATCAAAACCACACTGAGATACCAACTTACACCAGTTAGAATGGCCAAAATTAACAAGATGGTAAACAACAAGTGTTGGAGAGGATGTGGAGAAAGGGGAACCCTCTAACACTGTTGGCGGGAATGCAAGTTGGTGCAGCCACTTTGGAAAACAGTGTGGAGATTCCTTAAGAAATTAAAGATAGAGCTACTCTAGGACCCTGCAATTGGTATTTACCCCAAAGATACATATGTAGTGAAAAGGGCCATCTGTACCCCAATGTTCATAGCAGCAATGGCCACAGTCGCCAAACTGTGGAAAGAACAAGATGTCCTTCAACAGATGAATGGATAAAGAAGATATGGTCCATATACACTATGGAGTATTATGCCTCCATCAGAGAGGATGAATACCCAACTTTTGTATCAACATGGACAGGACTGGAAGAGATTATGCTGAGTGAAATAAGTCAAGCAGAGAGAGTCAATTATCATATGGTTTCACTTACTTGTGGAGCATAAGGAACAACACAGAGGACATTGGGAGATGGAGAGAACTGAGTTGGGGGAAATCGGAGGGGGAGACAAACCATGAGAGACTGTGGACTCTGAGAAACAAACTGAGGGTTTTGAGGGTGGGTGGGGTGAGCCTGGTGGTGGGTATTATGGAGGGTGCATATTGCATGGAGCACAGGGTATGGTGCATAAACAGTAAATATGGGAACACTGAAAAAAAATAAAATTAAAAAAAGAGAGAGACAAGAAATGGGGGTTAGGACTCAGAACTGGCTGGTTTCTTTTTTTTTTTTTTTTAAGATTTTATTTACTTATTTGAGAGACAGAGTATGTGTGTGAGCATGAGCGGGATGAGGCACAGAGGAAAAGGGAGGAGCAAACTCCTTGCTGAGCAGAGAGCCCAATTCGGGGCTCAATCCTAGGACCCTGGGATCATGACCTGAGCCGAAGGCAGACACTTAACTGATTGAGCCACCCAGGAGCCCCTGAACTGGCTAATTCCTAAATGGAACTCCTGCACCCTGTTCTTTATGCGTCAGTATGATCTTTTGCCTGTTTCTACCCCATGCTTGGAAGCCATTCCCAGAGACCTTGCACAGAGCCCAGCGAAGATCACTTCAACAGAGCCAAGTCCCTGCACCTTTACCCACAGCAATCACAGAAGTCTGGGCCACTTGCAAAATGGCTGGTGTTCTCGTGGGTGGGCAGGTCTCACGGAGCAGCACTCTTGGTTGAATTCTGCCCCGAGGGGTGGGCTGATTAGAAACCATTCACAGAGTTCTGAGAAGCAAAAATGAAATGATGCTACGTAATGCAGCCTGTAACTCCGGAGCGATCTGTGGAAATGATGCAGTTCTCAAAAGCACTCAGAATTTTCCAGCAGCCTGGTCAGAACACTGAGGCAAGCTGGCCGAGGCTGAGGGACGACAGGGAAGCCCACGCACGCCAGGGCCCTGTGCAGGCTGCTGTGCATACTCTGTTCCCTTTCTCCACAGCAGCGCTTTGTCTCAGGCATTCCAATCTCCATGCCCCCAAGTGACCCCGAGCTCGGAAATAGTAAGACAATGGCGAGAGTCCCACAGCTAGTTGAGAGGCAGAGCAAAAACTTGCCCCAGGTCTACCTGACAGCAGAGCTCCTGTCCCCACCATTACACAGTGTTCACAGTGGTCTATTCTGGGGAGGGTGTGACATTGCAAGCAGGGCCTTTGGGCAGACCAACCCTGGCAGAGGTTCCTGCAGTCAAGCCAGCCGGCCTGGTGGCAGCTGCTGCCACCGGAACATTGAAGAATGGCTGCCCTGACCCTCTGGGAGCCCCACTGGGCTGGGCCTCTGGAACAGTCATCTGCTGGCTGCCCCCTTTCCAGAGCGCATAGACTCAGATCTCAGGCGGTGCGGGTTAGGGATGCCTGTGTGTGCAGTTGCTTCACCATGAGCTGTGTCTATGTTCACACTCTTGTCAAGTCTCTGCTGCGATCCCAGCACTGTAGTGTCCACCTAGACACCAGAGTAGGCAGGGGACTCTCCTAACGATAGTGCAGGAGACAGAGGACACAGATCAGTCCTGGCCTAAAACCAGCTTGCGAGACGTTCCACAGCTGCCCACTCTGTGCTCCTACCACGTTCACACAAGGCTGGTGGCCACAGGCTGGGGAATAGAAAGGTGGGTGTACTTTTGGGGTAGAGACACGGTTTTGGAATATTTCATCTGCATAATACCCTGAATTGAACATCATCACATATTTATTTAGAAGAAATTGGTCCCAGACCCAACCAGTGTAGTTAATAGCTTTCATCACCAACGTGGCCCATGTCTGTTTGCATCTATTGATATACTCAGGGATTTGGGCAGTCTCCCTAGGAAAAAAAGGGCAAAGACCAGCAGGCAGGGGACAAGAGGGTGGGAGATGGCGTGAAGCCTTCCCATCTGGGTCCTGGACTGGGGTTAAGACCTGGTGCTCAGAAGAGTGAGAGCTAGAGCCTATAGGACTATTTCTACCAGAGGGTCTTTCCAGATGAGGGTTAAGAGCCAACCCAATTGTTCACCAGAGTCTGTGAGACCCCAAAATATAAGTAGAGCAGTTTCTGAGCCTGGTTGATACAAGGCAGTATTGGGCTGGAAAGGAAACTTAGCTCCCCGTCTCTGGAACCTAGCGGTCCTAGGCTCCTTGAGGACCGGTGGCTTTGGGAACGTGCAGAGACCACACACCAGCCCACCACTGACACACATACAGATATGAGTATTGGTTTCAGCAGCCCCAGGAATGGGACAGGAAGACTGTTGGAGGGGTAGAAGGTGACTTTCTCCGGTGGCTACAGCTAACATACTGGTTTGTGAGCATGTAGGAGGCCCACTTTGAGGATTCTGAAAATAACCAATGTATAGTGGGCATAACCATAAATAAGTAAAATCCCATTTTGTGGCCACAGACTGGTGAAGTCAACTGACATCTGGTTTTGCAATATAAAACATTACCTTCATGGAAGGAAGTTACCACACCTTTCTTCCCTGCGAACATGCCAGTGGTCCACCCCATGAATCTGGCCGATCAGAATTCATGACTCCCCCATTCATGATGCAGCATCCAACGTTATATATGCTGCCTTCTTATATGGTGGCTGTTTTGATGTAACATTTTATAAGCCATGTAAATTCTTGAAAAAGCAAAAGAACTCTGCACCCTGACAAAATATTAAGGTTGTCTCTATCACAGTGTGGGAAAGGAGGCGACCTGCCCAGAGCAGCATCTGAAAGGGTTCATTCTGCTCACCTAAGACTTTCATCTCGGGCCTGGTGGGCTCCAGCTCTGCCCTAGGCTCTTACTTATGAATCATCTGATCATCACAACAACCTGGATGGAGCCAAGACTTGAGGCCAGTGCTCCCCGAGTCCCTCACTCGTGTTCCTTCCACTACACTGCTCTGCTTTGTGTGGCAGTGAGCCAGCTGGGCACTCACCCCTGCAAGGAGAAATCTTCCTGCTGCTTTGCAACACACTCTCCCAGACACACCCTTTCGGATTCCTAAACAACTTTCCCTCTCGGCAGGCCTTCATCTTCTGAGCTACCCAAATAAAGGCCCTTGACCATTGACTGACTCAACTTTCATATTTGGAACACCTACTGCGTGCCTTGCATTGTGTAAAGTCCAAGATGAAGAATGAGCACCCTGCCTCAGAGTGCTTGTGAGGGGCTAAAAAGCAGAAACCTACCCGCAGGAAGTTTTATTTTGGAAGAGGAGCTTGCTAAATGGAACTCTGTAACTCTCGCATTGATGGACTCATCCTGCGGGGAGCAGTTTTTGACTGGGGCTGATTTCTTATGGGCCCTTGTCCTTTCACAATGGCTCTCTGTGCTGGCTGGGTGCTGGCTCCTCTCCAAAGAGCCTCTGGGTAAAGAGAAACAGGCTGGCTTCGGGAACTTTCCACTGCCTGTGCACTCCCATCTCCTAACCCCTGTTCCCGGCTAGCTTAGTAAGCGGTGCTCCTGCTGGTCTCTAGACTTGGGGCTCTCTTAGATTTCAAAACAAACCAGTTGAGGTGTTTGTAAGGCTTCAGGAAATTACCCGTGCTTTGATATACTGGCATTTTCTTACTCAGATGAGCTCCTAAGTGGCAGGGGCTGGTGAAGAAAGGACCCTTGAGGCTTACCCAGCAGTGAGAACCACTCCCTGCAAGCCCACTTGGGCTTGGAGACTCAAGAAAGCATTGTTTTCTTCATAGGGGGAGGCCTTCCAGAAACAGGCTGACCTACAGGTTTTATAGAGTCAGATGGTGAAGTTTCTTCTTCTCTCCTCCTCCTCCTCCTTCATCATCATCATCTGTTGTTCACAACTATGTCCCCATCCCAAAGGTCTACATTTCAGTGTGGTCACATTGACTCTAATTCCCCCTCCATACAAAGTGTACTCTTCGCTAACCAAAGAGGTAAAGGATCTGTACTCGAGGAACTACAGAACACTCATGAAAGAAATCGAAGAAGACGTAAAAAGATGGAAGACCATTCCATGTTCTTGGACCGGAAGAATAAACATTGTTAAAATGTCTATACTACCTAGAGCAATCTATACTTTTAATGCCATTCCCATCAAAATTCCACTGGTATTTTTCAAAG
>PISX010017903.1:0-42061 GCA_004024625.1 Mellivora capensis | reverse complement strand
TCAATAAATGGTGCTGGGAAAATTGGACAGCTATATGTAGAAGAATGAAACTCGACCATTCTCTTACACCGTACACAAAGATAAACTCAAAATGGATAAAGGACCTCAATGTGAGACAGGAATCCATCAGAATCCTAGAAGAGAACATAGGCAGTAACCTCTTTGATATCAGCCACAGCAACTTCTTTCAAGATATGTCTCCAAAGGCAAAGGAAACAAAAGAAAAATGAACTTTTGGGACTTCATCAAGATCAAAAGCTTCTGCACAGCAAAGGAGACAGTCAACAAAACAAAGAGGCAACCCACGGAATGGGAGAAGATATTTGCAAATGACAGTACAGACAAAAGGTTGATATCCAGGATCTATAAAGAACATCTCAAACTCAACACACACAAAACAGATAATCACATCAAAAAATGGGCAGAAGATATGAACAGACACTTCTCCAATGAAGACATACAAATGGCTATCAGACACATGAAAAAATGTTCATCATCACTTGCCATCAGGGAGATTCAAATTAAAACCATATTGAGGGACGCCTGGGTGGCTCAGTTGGTTGAGCAGCTGCCTTCGGCTCGGGTCGTGATCCCAGGGTCCTGGGATCGAGTCCCATATCGGGCTCCTTGCTTGGCAGGGAGCCTGCTTCTCCCTCTGCCTCTGCCTGCCACTCTGTCTGCCTGTGCTCGCTCTCTCTCTCTCCCTCTCTCTGACAAATAAATAAATTTAAAAAAAAAAAACATTGAGATTCCACCTTACATCAGTTAGAATGGCCAAAATCAGCAAGACAGGAAACAACGTGTGTTGGAGAGGATGTGGAGAAAGGGGAACCCTCTTACACTGTTGGTGGGAATTCAAGTTGGTGCAGCCACTCTGGAGAACAGTGTGGAGGTTCCTCAAGAAGTTAAAAATAGAGGTTCCCTATGACCCTGCAATTGTGCTACTGGGTATTTACCCCAAAGATACAGATGTGGTGAAAAGAAGGGCCATCTGTACCCCAATGTTTATAGCAGCAATGGCCATGGTCGCCAAACTGTGGAAAGAGCCAAGATGCCCTTCAACGAACGAATGGATAAGGAAAATGTGGTCCATATACACTATGGAGTATTATGTCTCCATCAGAAAGGATGAATACCCAACTTTTGTAGCAACATGGACGGGACTGGAAGAGATTATGCTGAGTGAAATAAGTCAAGTAGAGAGAGTCAATTATCATATGGTTTCACTTATTTGCGGAGCATAACAAATAACATGGAGGACATGGAGAGATGGAGAGGAGAAGGGAGTTGAGGGAAATTGGGGGGGAGATGAACCATGAGAGACTATGGACTCTGAAAAACAACCTGAGGTTTTTGAAGGGGCGGGGGGTGGGAAGTTGGGGGAGCCTGGTGGTGGGTATTATGGAGGGCACACATTGCATGGAGCACTGGGTGTGGTGTAAAACTATGAATTCTGTTACGCTGAAAAGAAATGAAATTTAAAAAAAAAAACTAGTTTTGGAAATAGACAATTTAGCTTCTGAAACATTTTTCCCCCCAGAGTTTTCACTATTGGTAATTTCCATCCTTCTGATTAATTCTTCTAGAAAGCACTATCATTGATCCACTGAAAGCAAAATGTCTGCCCAGGTTGATGTGAACATAGGTCTTGATTTGGTAAGAGTTAAGTCCAAATTCACAGGATAAGCAAGAGTCTGAGGCCACAACTTGCTATCATGTTGCTGGAGGCACAGCTTGACATCATCCCAGGCTGCAACTTTGGTTCAAGACCAAGAAAAGATTTAGTGTCTATCACATTTAAAAGTTTTGTTGTTGTTTACATTTGGGATTGAAGATTCTCTTGTAGTCTGGGCAAAAACAGTAGTTCCATCTTTTTTTAGATTTCCTAGTAAATCTTTTACATCCTTTTATTTTCAAGACGTCAGTATCCTTGTATTTAGAGATGGCTCTGGTGTACAGCTTATGACTGAGTTTTGTTCTTGTTTTTATACAATCTAGAAATATTTTTCTTTAAGTTAGATCAGACAATCCATCTATATGAAATGAAATTACTTCCGTGTGTGTTTAAACTTATTGTTGTATTATGTGTGTTGTTTTTCATGCTAATTCTGTCTACATTTTTTTCTCATTCATCTTGTCTTCTGTTGGACTCCACTTTACCAATTCTCTCTACTAGTTCAGAGCTTATATGCTTCATATCTATTACTTTCATGATTAACTTTTAGCACGTGTCTTTATTAAAGTTTAGTTTTAATTGATACCTTTATTTTCCTCCAGGAAAATGCAAAGAATTTAGAATGTTTTAATGCTATTATTTCTCCTGATGGATAGGATATTGTTGTCATGTACTTCAATGATATGTGCATGAGAATATTTTAATACTCATGTTTTGTGTATATATGTAGACATAGTCCACAAAATTATGAATATTTTATATTTTGCTTTTAGTGTCATCCACCATTTTTATGGCTTCATTTGCTCCTTTTCCTTCATATATTTCTGAGCTTCTCTTGGCATTGTGTTCATATTGCCTCAACTATATGTTGAGAAATATTACCAGACTGGATCTACTGGAGGAAAACTCTCGCTTGTTTTTGTTATAATTAAAAGTGTTATTTTACCTTCATTCATAAAAGAGATACCTGCATTGTATATATGTTTCTAGACTGTCAAATGCTTCTTTTCAGTATATCAAGGACTAAATTTAATTAATCTGTACTTTTAATGTAGTATTTGTGAAGTAGCTGCTACTTTAGTTGTTGCTCTTTCAAAGGTATTTAGTCTGGCTGATTTTAAGATTTTATCTTTTTATTGAAGGATAGTTGATAAAAATATTAGTTTCAGGTGTACAACCCAATTTAATAGCTGATAATTCTGTATAATACTCAGTGCTCGTCACAATAAATGTAGTCACCATCTGTCACTATACAACTTCCTACAATATCATTGACTATATTTCCCATGCTGTACTTTTCACCCTTGAAAAGTACATCCTTTCATCCTTGTACTTACTTTAGAACTGGGAGTTTGTCTCTCTTAATTCCAGTAGCCTATTTTACTCATTCCCCCCCCCCCACTGCCCCTTTGGCACCCATTTTTAAGTCTGTTTCTTTCTTTTTTTTTTTTTTTAATTCATCTGGGTTTTAAAAAAAATTTTGGACTCCACATATAAGTAAAATCATATGGCATTTGTCTTTCTCTGTAAAATTTATTTCATTTAGCATAATATCCTTTAGGTCCATCCATGTTGTTGCAAATGGCAAAATATAATTCCTTTTTATGGCTGAGTAATATTCCATAGTGAATATGTATGTGTGTGTGTGTGTGTAAATTTTATATATATATTAAAAAATACACAATATATACTATGTTTTCTTTACCCATTCAGCTATTGGTGGATACTCAGGTTACTTCTGTATCTTGGCTATTGTAAATAATGCTGCATTCAAGATAGGGCTGGGTATATCTTTTCAAATTAGTATTTTCAGGTTTTTTGAGGGGGTAAGGTGGGGATGGTTAATAACCAGTAGTGGAGTTAGTGTATCATATGGTATTTCCATTTTTAATTTTTAAAGAATCTCCATATTGTTTTCTAGAGTGGCTTCATCAATTTACATTCCCACCAACAGTGCATGTGAAGATTCCTTTTTTTCCTCACATCTTCGCTCACACTTTTTATTAATTAATTAATTATATATTTATTTTAGTTATTTATTTAGTTAGGCATTCTGACTAGTATGAGGTGGAACTACATTGTGGTTTTGATTTACATTTCCCTGGTGATTAGTGATGAATGTCTTTTCATGTGTCTGTTGGCTATGTGTATGTCTTCTCAGAAAAAAGTCTGTTCAGGTCCTATGCCCATTTTTTAATCAGTTTTGTATGTATTGAGTTGTATAAGTTCTTTATGTATTTTTGAATATTAATTCCTTGTTGGATATAAGCTATAATTTCTTCTTCCATTCAGTAGGTTAACTTTTTGCTTTTGTTGGTGGTTTCCTTTGCTCTGCAAAAGCTTTTGATTTTGGTGTAGTCCCAACAGTTTATTTTTGCTTGTGTTTCTCTTGCCAGAGGAGTCCTAGCTATAAAAACATTGTTAAGGCCAATGTCCAAGAGATTAATGTCTATGATTTCTTTGAGGTTTTTTATGGTTTCAGGTCTCCTATTTAATCCATTTTGGTTTATTTTTGTGTATGATATAAGATAGTGGTCCAGTTTCTTTTACATATAGCTGCTCCATTAGCCCAGTACCATTTGTTGAAGACACTGTCTATTCCAATTCTGTATTTTTGCCTCTTTTGTTCTAGATTAATTGACCATATAATCATAGGTTTGTTTCTGGGCTCTTTATTCTGTTCCAACAAATTGTGTCTGTATTTGTGCCAGTACCATTTTATTTTTAGTACTATAGTTTTGTAGTATATCTTGATCTGGGATTGTGATACCTTCAGTTTTTTTCTTTATAAGATTGCTTTGGATATTCAGGGTCTTTGTGGTTCCATTCAAATTTTGATTATGAGGTCTAATTCTGTGAAAAATGTTCTTGGTATTTTGACAGGGACTGCATTGAATCTGCATATTGCTTTGGGCAGTATGGACATTTTAACATTTTTTCCAGTCTTCAACATGGAGTATCTTTTACTATTTCCATGTTGTTTTCAATTTCTTTCATTGATGTCTTATTGTTTTGAGTATAGGTCTTTCACCTCCTGGGTTAAATTTTTCCTAGATATTTTGGTGCATTGTAAATGAGACTGCTTTCTAGATTTCTTTTTAGCTTTTTCATTATTAGTGTAAAGAAACACAACAGATTTCTGTATATTAATTTTATATCCTGCAACTTTACTGAATTAATTTATTCTGATGATTTTTTGGTGGCATCTTTAGGGTTTTCTATATGTACTATTATGTCATCTGCAAGCAGTGACAGTTTTTCTTCTTCCTTACCAGTTTGGATGACTTTTTTCTTGTCTCATTACTGCAGCTAGGCCTTCCAATATTCTGTTAAATAAAGTGGCAAGAGTTGGCCTTTTGTCTTACTCCAGATCTCAGAAGAAAAGCTTTCAGTTTTCAACCATTAAGTATGATGTCAGCCATAGGTTATTCATGCTCCTTATCATATTGAGGTATGTTCCTTTTAAACCCACTCTGTGGAGAGCTTTTATCATAAATAGACATTGTATTTTGTCAAATGTTTTTTTCTGCATGTCCTAGATGATCGTATTCTTATCCATCCTCTCATTAATGTGGTATATCACATTGATTGCTTTCTGGATATTGAACCATCCTTGAATCCCTGGAATAAATCACACTTGATCATGGCAGATGATCTTTTCTTTATGTAGTTAAATTTGGTTTTCCGGTATTGTGTTGGGGATTTTTAAAAATATTATTTTAATTCTTAGATAGTTAACATACAGTGTTCTATTAGTTTCAGGTGTACAATATAGAGATTCAGCACTACTCAGTGCTCATCATGATAAGTGTACTCTTAATCTCTTTCATTATTTCATCCATCCCCCACCCACCTCCCCTTTGGTAGCCTTCAGTTTTTTTCTCTGTAGTTGAGTATTTTTTTCAGTTTTTTTTTTATTCATTTGTTTCTTAAATTCCACATATGAGTCAAATCATATGGTATTTTTCTTTCCCTGTCTTATTTCACTTAGCATTATATTCTCTAAATCCATCCATGTTGTAAATAGCAGTATTTTCTTTTTATGGCTAAGTAATAATCCTGTGTGTGTGTGTGTGTGTGTGTGTGCACGCACACACGCGTGTGCATGAGTGAATCTGTATATTGCTTCGGGAAGTATAGACATTTTAACAACATTCCTTCCAATCCATGGGCATGGATTAAGATTTTTGTGTTGTCTTTAGTTTCTTACATCAATGTCTGATAGTTTTCTATAGTTCTTCTATATCCATTGCTGCCTCTTTATCCAGTCGCCTATCAGTGGACACTTAGGCTGCTTCCATAATTTGGCTATTATAAATAATAACGCAGTAAACATAGGGCTACATGTATCTTATCAAGTTAGTGTTTTCCTATTCTTTAGGTAGATACACAGTAGTGAAATTCATCATACGGTAGTTCTATTTTTAACTTTTAAAGGAAACTCCATACTGTTTTCCCCAGGGGTTCCACCACTTTGCATTCCCACCAGTGGGAGTCCTTTTTCTTGACATCTTTGTTTCTCCAGCCCTTGTTTCTTGTGTTTCTTTATTTTGACCATTCTGACAAGTGTGGGGTGATATCTCATGGTGGTTTTGATTTGCCTTTCCTTGATGATTAGTGAAGCTAATCATCTTTTCATATGTCTATTGACAATCTCTATGTCTTCTTTGGAAAAATGTCTAATCTAGGTCCTATGCCTTTTTTTTAAAATCAGATGAGTATGTAGGTGTAGGTGTGTGTGTGTTTTTGGTGTTGAGTTGTATGTATTTTTTATATATTTTAGATATTTAACTCCTTATTGGATAAAATATTTGCAGGGTAAACTGCCTTTTTGGTTAATGGCTTTCAAATGCTTTTTAGTTCATTGTAGTCCCAATTGTTTATTTTTGCTTTTGTTTCCATTGCTTAGGGAGGCATATCCAGAAAGATATTAGGATTGAAATCTGAGAGATTACTGCCTATATTTTATTTTAGGAGTTTTATTGTTTAAAGTTTTACATTTAGATTTTTAATCCATTTTGTATTTATTTTTGTGTGTGGTATAAGAAAGTGATCAGTTTTATTCTTTTATATGTAGCTGTCCAGTTTTCCCAGCACCATTTATGGAAGAGATGGTCTTTTCCCCATTGTGTTTTTCTTCCCTTCTTTGTCAAAGATTGACTTTGTGAGGGTGGGCTTATTTCTGGTTTCTCTATAATGTTCCATTGATCTAAGTGTCTATTTCTTGCTCAATACTATCCTGTTTTCATTACTCTAGTTTTGTAGTGTAATTTGAAATCTGGGAATATGGTACCTCCTGCTTTGTTCTTCTTTCTTACGATGGCTTTGTCTGTTGTGAGTCTTCTGTGGTTCCATAGAAATTATAAGATTATTTGTTCTAGTTATGTGAAAATTACTATTGTTATTTTTATAAGAATTGCATTAAATCTGTAGATTGCTTTGGGTACTATGGACATTTTGTCATTATTCTTCCAATTCATGAGCATTGCATAGATTTCCATTTGTTTGTGTCTCATGTTTTATTTCTTTCATCAATGTTTTATAGTTATCAGAGTTTAGGTTTTTGACCTCTTGGGTTAAACTGTTATTTCCTTTCTATTTGATTACTGGTGTATAGAAACACAACAGATTTCTGTATATTGATTTTGTATCCTGAAATTTTACTGAATACATATATTAGTTGTGATAGTTTTGTGGAGTCTTTAAGGCTTTCTGGATATAGTATGTCATCTGTATAAGTGAAAATTTTACTACTTTCTTACCAATTTGGATATCTTTTATTTCTGTTCTAATCGCTGTGGCTAGGACTTCTAGTACTGTGTTGAATAAGAGTGGTGAGAGTGGTCATCTTACTTTGTTCCTGATCTTAAGGGAAAAGCCTTAAGCTTTCCACTCTTGAATCTGATGTAAGCTGTAGATTTTTCATATCTGACCTTTATTATGTTGAGGAATGTTCTCTTTAAACCCACTTTATCAAGAGTTTTATTTGGTCAGATTTTGGGGGGCATCCATTGTGCTGATCATATGCTTCATTTTGTTGATGTTATGTATTATCATTGATTTGTGGATATTAAGCATCCTTGCATCCCCTGGATAAATCCTATTTTATTGAGGTGAATAATGCTTTTAACATTTTGTTGAATGCAGCTTGCTAATATTTTGATCAGGATTTTGCATCTGTGTTCATCAGGGATATTAGCCTATAGTTTTTTTGTTTGTTTGTAGTGTCTTTGTTTTTTTATGTCAGGGTAGTACTGGCCTCATACAATGAATTTGGAAGCATTCCATTTTCTGTTTTCTTTGCAAAAGGTTGAGAACATTAACTATTCTTTAAATTTTTTGTAGAACTCACCTGTAAAGCCATTTGGTCCTGGACTTTTATTTGTTTTGTTTGATTATCAATTCAATTTCCTTACTAGTAATTGGTCTGTTCAGATTTTCTATTTCTTCCTGATTTAGTCTGGAGAGATTGTATGTTCCTAGGAATGTATCAATTTCTTTTAGGTTGTCCAATTTCTTGAAATAAAATTTTTCAAAATATCCTCTTAAAATTCTTTGTGTTTTCTGTGGTGCCAATTGTTGTTATTTCTGTCCCTTCATGTATGATTTTATTTGAGTTTTCACTCTTTATGAGAAGTCTAACAGTCTATCAACTTCGCTTAACTTTTCAAAGAACTGGCACTTAGTCTCATTGCTTTTTCTTTTTTCTTTTCTCTCTCTATTTTTGGTGAGGGGGGGGTCTTAATTTCATTTATTTCTGCTCTAATCTCTATTATTTTCTCTCTTCTATTAACCTTGGGCTTTGTTTTTCTTTTTCTGTTTCCTTTGGATATAAAGTTAGATTCAGTTTTTTCTTCTTGAGGTATTGCTCAATTTCTCTCTTAGAACTGCTTTTGCTATATCCCAAAGGTTTTGGACTATTTGTGTTTTCATTTGTGTCCATACTTTTTAATTTCTTTGATTTCTTTATTGACCCATTGGTTGGTTAGTAGCATGTTTAGCCTACAAGTGTTTGTGTTCCTTCCAGTGTTTTTTCTTGTAATTGATTTCTAATTTCATATAATTATAGTCTGATAAGATAGTTGATATGATGTCAACCTTAAATTTATCCTTTCATTCCTCTCTGTTTGTGATGACCCTCCCATTTGTGTATAGTCACATCAAGGTTTGATTCCAAATCAAGTCTCTGCCTCTCTTATATTTTTTGAGGTGATCTTCTCTCTATGACTAGCTGTGGAAGGTCTGATTGGCCAATTTATTTAAAATTGTTTTCAGAGTGAATTACAATACATGTAGTTGTCTCCATGTATTCATTACACCGGGCAAGCTCAGGGTCCTTCTTTTCTGTTTTTCTCTTTCTTCACCATTGTTTTTTATAGAGTTCTTAAGTAATTTTCATTTGTTTGTTTTTCTGGGTGAAGTTTAGAGTTGCTTTGACACTCTTTTCCCAGATTCTTCAAATACTTATTGACTTTCATCAAAATTAGAAATCAATTTCAAAATAAATAGTATGTATTAATAGTTTTTTAAATGATTTTCATCCATCTTAGGTTTTATGTTTTATCTTCTTTAAATTTTGTAGAAGTCAACTTATTTTCTGATATTTCATGTTTGATTTTTCTATGATAAATATTTCTCACCTTTTATATTTTAAACTGCTTATTTCTGGGCTATAAGAAAGGCATTGTATTTTGTATTTTTATTTTGTTATCCTCTTATTGAGCTGTTAGTTTTTAATGATCTTTCAGTTGGTTCTGTTAATTTTTTACTTATTATTCCCCTGATTTAGATATTTATTTTCTCTCAGCAATATTCTATAATTTGTAGTGTATAAAACTTGTTTTTTTCTTGTTAAGATTATTTCCAAACGTTTACTTTTTTTGAAGTTATTTAGAATGGAACTGTTGCCTTAATTCAATTTTTGGATTGTTTACACCTACTATATAGAAATGTAATTGATTTCTGTATATTGATCATTTGCTCTATAACCTTGCCAAACTTGTTTATTAGTTGTAGGTGGTTTGTTGTTGTCAATGGTCTCTATTTCATTTGTACATACAGGATAGTGTCTGAGAATGAAACCAGTTTTACTTCATTTCATATCTGATATAATTATTTTCCTCTCCTTTTCCTTCTTCCTCCCTTTACCCCTCCTTTATTTGAAGTGAGAGTGTACTATACAGGCTAGAACCCATGGTACAAGGTTGTGCAGAAGTGTTGAAAGTCCATACACTTTCTCAATTGTTTCTCACAGAACTTCATATGTTGTGTATTCCTTATTCTTAGTGTTATTTCTATTCACTACTCTTGCACCTCTACTTTAAGAGGTCCTCAGAGATAGTATAAAAAAACACAAAAACAACTGAAGATGGAGCAGTAAGATTTATGCCTGGATAGCCACTTGATGGCTTTGTGAGCAAGGGAAAGATTCTAATAGTTTTGCATATCAGTTCTTATAAATAAATTGCAGGTAATCTTAACAATTTTGTTGGAAAGATTAGATGTGATAATGAATATGGAAGTTTTGTTCATTATAATTTAGCATGTAAGTGCCATTTATGACTGATTTTAAAAGGAGAAGGTGAAGAAACATTCAGAATGGGATGATTTATCCAATACCAAAGATCTACTTATTACCTAACAACTGTACACAGCTTGAGCTTCCTTGAGGTGATTGTGGTCTTTCTGCCAGGAAGGGCCTTTGTGTGTATGTCCTCTTACCATGAACTATTATATTTGCCTAACAAGCCCTAGATTATTGAGTTTCTCCCTCCTGTGTCCCTTTTAGGATAGTTAAAAGATAGTTAAAAGTATTAGAACAGAAATTTATTTTATTAAATGAGGCCCAGATATACCCATTGCTAGTGTGAGAATGACTAAGGTACTCTTGGAGGGTAGCCAAATAAGAACAGAATGTGTTCATTACCAGTAATTCTCAAAGATATTTTTAAGATGAAGTCAGGAGATGTAAGAAACAGATGAAATCATTGAGACTTAATTTCAGACTATTTGGTCCAGAAATTAGGCTCCCATTTCTATGAATGGTGAGATGTAAGTATTTAGGAATAATAACTTGCCAGAGATCAGAAATTCCGGAACCCAGAAAGTTTTTTTTGAGAAGTGATTTGTATCAGCTGGAATTATGGCCCAATTTTTAACTCACAGTGGATCCAATGCGCCTAAGAATCTATCTTATGGTTGTTTACCTGGTCTCTCAATTATAGTTGTAGACCAGATGACAGAAACTTCTCTTTGATCCACATACCTGTGGAATAAAAAAGCCACTATTGTAGGAATGGGCATGTAAAAGTCTCTGAAACTGTTCATACCCCACTCACCAAGATAGGAAGTTAGAAACAATGTCCTATCCAAAGAGAAACCGCAGATTAGTGATACTGCCAAAGATTCAGAGAGGTGGTAGTTGCCATTTAATTAATCTGTGGCCCTTGAAAGCCCAGGTGGATTATGCTTGATAACGAAGGAGTGCTATAAACAAACAGGTGACAGCAATCTCGGCTGCTGGGCTGGGTGTGGTCTGTGTACTGGCACAAATCCACACAGCCTCTAGCACTGGATTGGAAGCTATTTGTCTGGCAAGTGTGCTCTTGAATCTCCCTGACGGGAAAAACTGAATGAGCTGCTGCCACTAGGAAATGAAAAACCTGCCCAAGCAGAGGCCACTATTAAGTCCTCATTATGGTACAGTTTCTTGAGAAGCCCAACCGGCCAAGTGGGAGCTTGAGTACATTGGACTTTTCCTGTTTTATTTTGACCTTATCTGAATTGCAACCTGATAAGTGACTTAACATTACATACATGGAGCCCTTCTCTGGATATGTGTCTATTTCCCTCTCTTGCCCACAGAAATTCTGCCAGAACCATTATTTGAGGGCTTATTTAATGTTTTATCTGTCATCATGGTGAACAAGGAAAGTGAGACAGTTGGCATCTGACCATAGCATCCACTAGTCTTACGCTATAGACTAAACCTGTAATCCACCAGTATAACAGAACTGTGGAAGAGCCTACTAATACTTAGTAATATGCCAGCTCAGGGTTGGTGACTACTCCAGGATACAGCACATGCAGTAAACCTATGCTCCTGGTACTCTGTCTCTACCTGCCAGAATACACAATTCCAAGAACCAAAGGGTGAAAGTGGTATTATTGTCTTTAGCCATCGTCATCCCAAATGATCCACTTGAAAATTTTGTTTTCCATCTCCAAAACGTTAGGTCTTCTCAGTTATAGGCCAGGATTTCAGCGGGTGGAAATTTCTATGAAGGACAGTGTAAGGATTCCTCTGAACTTGAAATTGTGAGTACAGCCTGGTCATTTTGGGTTCTCAAGATCCATAAACCAGCAGGCAAAGAAAGTTACTCCTATTGGGGGTAACTGACTCTGAAGACCATGAGGATGAAGCTACTGCCACAAGTTGGAATGGGCGGAGGAATGAGTAGATCTGAAGTCCAGGAGGTTTTCTGAGGTATCTATTTGTTTTCTGTGCTCAAGGATGAACAGGCAATTGTTGCAAAGAAGCCCTGACAAAAGAAAAGCAATAAAGAAATCAGGTTACTCGGAATATAGGTGTGGATCATCCCACCAGACAAATGACCCAGACCAACTAAAGTGCTGACCAAGGGTTAGCGATACATAGAATAGCTGGTAGAGGAGTGGACGGGGACACTGGTTAGAGCCTTGTGAGCAGCCACAGCTCATTTTGTTTCCTTACTCCCTTCACAGGGTCTTCACAGAGATTGTGGCCACTCACCACCTATAAGGGACATCTGTTGTAAACGGGACTTGAATGAGGGTGCAAGTGGATCAGAATGGGCAAGGTGTGGAATATAGCAAGTACTTCTTAGGCACTGTTAGAAATCTTAGCCGCACCTCTTATTCTAGCTGTGGTTGCTTTGACTAGGTTGGTACAGGTTCTATTCAGCTTCAGACTCATCAGGCTCCTCCTACTTATCCCTTGCCTTGCTCCATAGGCAGAAGGCAAACCACCTTTTGATTTGATGCCCACACCTGTGTGTATCAGAAATAGGGAACAGTTACCTTACAAAGTAAATGTTTTACCAATGGGAAATAGAAGCTAATGGACAAATGCTTTCTCCTTAGTCCTCCGGATAGACAGCTCTAGGAGGCATATTTTGTCCTGCTGCTCAGATGCTCTTGGATCAAGCAGCAAGCCAACAACACATTCCTGTATGGATTCCGACTCCTTTCTGGTTTTTTCCCCTAGACTCCATGTCTGATGTGGGAATCACACTCCTCAGTAAGATACTCCCACAAAAACCTTTGTCTCAGGCATTGCTTCCAGGGCAGCCAAGCTAAGATGCTCCATCAAAAAGCTATTATTAGATATGCAGTCCAGATGTTAAATAATGCTGTGACTTACCTAGAGTCTCACAGATGGTGATCAGCTGAGCTATATCCTGATCCTATCACCTGACTCAAAATCTTGTGGTCTCTACACTATACCACTCCTCAATGAAGTGAAGATAGGAGGTAGCTAGGACATTGCCAGTTCTAGTGACTGTGACTTTAAAGTAAAATCTTTTGGGGTTTCTTCATAGTAAAAGCAGGGGCAGAATACAGAAGAACATAGCAGATTCTGTACTTTCAAAAGTAATAAGAAAGGGGAATGGTGACTACTTCAGGTAACCCTCTGTTTCCCAGGAACTGTGAAGGGGCCTCACACCACCGTGTCTATTGGGGAAAAAAAAAACAATGCATTCCTGCCCCCACTTTTAAAAATGAGACCCTGAGGCCCAGAGAGATTAAGTTATCTGTCTAATTTCACAAGCTCATTACTGACAATATTTAAATTGTGACTAGATAATCTAAAGAAAGGAGTAATTATGCTTTTGGTAAGTTTAAATACAGGTCTCTGGAGGAATCTGGGGATTTTCGATAAGGCCTCCTGAGAACCCTTCTAACACTGTATTTCTGTGATTCTAAGTAATCATCACATCCAAAGAATTAATTATGCTACATGCTATTTTTCCAGTGTAATACAGATGGCTTCATCTTATAATTTTAGGCTGTAGTTAGAGATGATTCACTGGCATTTTAGAGGTACTGTTGCTACTGTTCCCCAGAAGAAACTCAAAGAGGATCCTTCAAATTTCTGTGTATTGCAAATATATCACTTATCTAGTGGCAAGTCCCTATGCACCAGAAAGGGAGATCTGGCAAATGGGGTCAATAATGCACCCCGGGTATAGACCGCCAAACCAGCCTTCAGAGACTGAGCTGCAATGGGTATGCCTGAGCATCAGGGGCTGGAATCCTACCTTTACCATATGCCAGACTGGCTCAGAACCAAATGATGAAGCCACTGTTAAAAGGTCTTAGAAGCTCTGGGTCAGAAAGGCAGCTAGAGAGCATTGGCAGAATGAAACCCTCTGTTAAAAATTTGATGCTTAAGGGACGCCTGGGTGGCTCAGTTGGTTAAGCGGCTGCCTTTGGCTCAGGTCATGATCCCAGCATCCTGGGATCGAGTCCCACATTGGGCTCATTGCTCAGCAGGGAGCCTGTTTCTCCCTCTGCCTCTGCCTGCTGCTCTGTCTGCCTGTGCTCGCTCACTCTGACAAATAAATAAATAAAATCTTTAAAAAAAATTTGATGCTTAAATCCCTCCCATGGCCTCCCTGTCAGACAGATATCTAGGCCCTCTCTGAATCCACTCAGTAGCTGAATTAAATACTGAATCTGCCACTGTCCAGATTAAAGTAAACCTCCTTCTATCTACTGGACACTATGTCTGGATATAGAATTCACTTTGACATTCAATCAATTTGACGAGTGTTTACTGAACAATATACAGTGGAGACATAAAGATGGCCACATGGCTGTGTGTATACCTTGCCTCATTCTGAAAGGTACTGAACAATACCAGTCTCTCCCCTGGTAGAGCTCTCAGTATAGAGCAGGTACCAGAATTTCAATCAACGATTACTATAAATATGGTGGTGGCCCTCAGAGGGAGGACGTGTTGGCCTGGGTGGTCAAGGATGGTTTCCTGACGATGGGATGCCCGAGCTGAGGACTGGAGAATTGGTGGGATTACGTAGATGATAAAGGAGGAAACAGCCTTCCAGACAAAGCAACATGTCCAAAGGAGGAGGGTGCATGATGCAGTCAAGAAATCGCCACCAAATCAAGGAAACGGGTATAAAGTGCATGTGAGACAGGAGTGGTGGGTGAGGCTGCGCAGGCGGGGGAGGCCAAGTCACGGAGTGGCCTGTAGAAGCTTCTGCTTTATCCAACAACCTGTGGAAGCTGAGGATGAGGTTTGAGTAGGGGAGTAGTATCCTGAGATCAATGACAGCATTTTGTGAATCGGATCATAACTTCTTCAGGTCTCCCTATACAGGTCCTGCTATTGAGTAGAATAAATGGAAACTTTCCCTGCTATAGGAAATTTCCCATTTCACACAGGAAGGAGATGTAAATTAATAAGTGATTATAGTGGCAGTACTTTTAACAGATGATTAGGTTCTTTCCAGCTGTTCCTTCATTTATTTCCTACCCAGACTCTCTGGCTGTCTCCTCTACATGATTTGAATATTTCTCAGCCTGGTCATCTCTTGCCTGTCCTTTGTGCATTTAGTGGGGTTGTTCTTTGTCTCTCATTCAAACTCCCTAATAGAGGTTTTGGTACCATCCTAACTCTATGGCTCTCTTTGCAATCTATTCTCTTGGAAACTTACATTGGTTGGTCTAGATCACTGTTTCATAAGTGGATTCATACACTGCCTAATGCTGTCCCATAATATAAAATTGGTCCTTAGGAAAATGGGGAAAAAATAATACACTGAGGGATTTGTGGTTTTATTGTGTTGTTTGCATTTGGATGTCAGGTGACAGTAATGGATTAATATTTTAGTAATTATAATTTTCTTCTTTGTGACCTATTCTTATCATACATCCATGTATAATCTTTGTCTGTTTGCTTGTTTGAAACAGTTGAATTGCATAAGTAGGGATAGATCTCCTATGCAACATGGAAACTAGGACATGGACCATAACTTAAATCTGCATATGTAATTCCCATTCAATTAATTTTCATTTCTCCCTTCCCTTGTGGTATTTTATTCTTCAAACAATTATATACACAGATATAGGCACAAACATTTGTATGGCATCCTAAAAAGTATATCATAAAATTTTACTTTATAAACAGTGTGTCTTATTATATGTAAACTTCTCAGAATTTTTAATATTCAATCTTTTATTATAATTCATATTTTTTTCATGCGGCTGTTCACTTAGCCTAACTACTGCATAGTACTTAACTACGTAAACATACCACGTATTTATCCATCCTCCTATAGATGGCCATCAGGATTATTTCCCAGACACTTCTCGTATGGCCAGGGCTGCTTGAACACTTCTGTGCATATCTCCTGGGGTATATTGATAAGAGTCATCTCAGATAAAAGCCTGAAGGTATAATTGCTGCATATTAGAGTATGCACGTTTTCTACACAGATAAATGCACTCAGTGGAAGGACTCCTCATCCTTCCTTAGATGTGCTCTCTTATAGTAGCAAATGCCCCTTTTAATTAAATGACCTTAATTATAGATAACAGTTGCTGATTTTTGAAAGGTAGCCACTGTTAGTAAAATGAACAACCTCAAATTTTGTTAGGAAGTTTTACTGCCCTGAAATTCTAAGTCCAGGGAATGCAAGGCTAGGTCATACATGAGAGAAAGGCTAGATTTTATCTACCTCTGTGAAGGAACCATCATCACAGGGCTTCTCTCAGGGTGCCATCATGAGTGTTAATGAGATGAGTGATGATAAGCACTGGTATACAGTAATGGTCCAGGAATCAACCATGGCTCCCTTGGTTTCAGATGGTAAGTTGTAAACAAGCAGGAAAGGGTGCTTGCTGCAGCATTTAGAAGCCTTTCCAAAGGTGGGAACAGCCTTTCATGAAGTATCCACTCCTTGCCTTCATCTGTGAAACAAATAACAGTAGCACTCAGAATGTGGCATTACCCCCAGACTGTAGTGATGCCCTTTATTCAGATGGAATTCTCTTCTATTTGTTTTGACAACATGGGGGAGGCAGGGCCATGGCACAGAGGACATCTTTGGTCTGCTTCTGTTTCCTTTTCTGAGGCTACAAACACTAAAGTAGTCAAGTGAGGGGAGAAGGCACTAGGAAAGAGAAAAGGGAGGAAGCTGCCAATTCTAGTTCGTTATAAGAGAAATTAACTTTGTTCCAGTCCCAAGGCTGAGAGGTCTCTCCCCCACCGGGGGGCTCTCTGGTGGTCTTCCCTGGCTGGGCACTGGGGTCTATGGGGCACCCAAATGAAATTAGCTTCATATAGAAAAAAATTGTGGACATGAAGATCTCAGGGCATCTAGACTTCATCCCCATTCACTTACCAAATCCATCAACTGCATATCCAGATATTATTAAAATAATTCAACAAAATACTATTGCATAAATTTGAGCAGCTTTTCCCATTGGTTTACAGACAAAAGGGACATTTTTATCCCTTGCTCATAGTTGCTGCTTTTCAAGTGGAACTTGAGACAGAGGTCTGTGTTGGTGTCGGTGTTTGTGCCAGGAGGGAGAGGGGCACTAACGTAACAGGTGGAAATGTCTCCAAAGCGCACTTACATACTTTAAAAATCAGTATGTGCTTTTCACGTACTATGTGCCAAGCCCTGTGTAGGATACTAAGGATACAAACCTGAGTAAGAGATTTTTTTCCCTCTCCTGAAGTTATGGCAGACGTGGGATATGGGCAACTAAAACCACTGCAGCACGGCCCGTAACTATAAAACCACCATGGGCAGGTGCTAGGAGAGCATGAGACACCACTCCCTCCCTGAGGATGGACAGGGAGCCGTCACACGGATAAGGTACCATGTAGGTAGAGCCTTGAAGCACAGGTGGGATATTTCCAGGCAGAGAAAGAATTCCTGAGAGCAAAAACCATGTGAGCAAAAGCATGGGGGTGAGAAAATTTGGGGTCTCTCCCAATATCAAGGCCTTCTTCACAGCCCTAAGAACTCTGTGCCCTTTTCCTGCTCTTTTCCCTCCTGCTGTGTCCCCGCAGCAGTGCCGGTGACAAGCATCAGATGACACACGTGAAGCACACAATGGCGGGCATGTGGACCCTGGTCCGGAAATGGTGACTGTCACTATGGCAAGGCTTCCGGTGCATGTCTCCTACGTCTGCCCAACTTCATTTCTTCAACTTGTCCAGCAGTGCACGGTGGTGGAATTAGAAGCCAGTCCAGCTCTGCCAGACTCAGAAGCCTATGCTTTTGCCATTGCTCCATCTAACTTCTCAGACTGAGTTCATGAGAGTTCTTCTGGGGTTGACCGAAGTAAAAAACAAAAAACAAAACAAAAAACCCTCAGCACCTTCCAAGTCTGTCCTAAGCCTGAATATTTGAAATAGCCCATTGAAGGCACCCACAGTTTCTGCCTGTCTTCCAAGCTAGCATCTGGAAATCGCATCTCTTGCAGGAACATGAGCAAACATGGGTAGTGCTCCCTCCTGTTAGCCAGGTCAGAGCATTTGGAGACTGGATCCCCTGAGGATAAGCATCTCTGACCAAGGCTTTGAGACTCTAAATGATGTTCTCATCAAGACCTTTATTTTCCCCTCTTTTGCATTTAAATTTTACAGGGTGGACACCCCCTTTTTTAAGAATACATCTCCTACTGCTAAGTCCCAAATACTGAGCTTCAGATTCAGGATGAGAAAACCCTGCCCCTCAAGCAATCCCTTAAAATCTGGGCTGTCATGTATTTCAGTTTAATTGAGAAGAGAAGATTATATGCAGGATTGAGGATTTAGGGATTTTTCTAAGCCTGCAATAGAGTATGACTCAAATCTAAGAAGTCAGTGTAAGCTACTATCTACCTAAATCAGGAAGCCCCTAAGCCCCAAACTCGAATTGTAATTAACATTAGAATTAATTTCTTTTCTCCTCCTTGCAATCTGAGTGTAAGGTTGACCCCATGAACCCATTTTAGCATAGACGAATGAGCTGTAATTGCTCAGCAGCTCATTGTGAGGCTGAGAACCCAATTATATTCATCTTTGATCACATCACCTCCATGAGGTTTAGACTCAGAAATATTCAAGAAATATTTGCTAAGTTAACAGAACCAAGATAAGAAGCAGTTATCTTTCCAGCAGAAGAAAAGACACATGTCAAAATAGATGTTTTTTAAAACATTGTTCATTAGGCTTGTGACATAGAAAGTTACCACAAATAGAACACTTCCTGATGTTACTGCTTCAATATTTACTAAAACTTCCCAAAACATTGGTGAAGAACTGATATGAGTCAGGCATGTTGCAAATGGAGGTAAAACAGAGTCCTTCCCCTTAAGGGCTTTGCAGTCTTTTCATGGAGAAAGCCACCTAACTCATAAGCCTTGTAAAGCAGGGTAGACACTCCAGTTGCTCTTCTGTGAGGGTGCTGGTGGCGTGGCTCCTAGTAGGAGAGCCAGGTAGCACTCACTTGAAAGAGACCAGAGAACGGAGGGAGAGGAAGGACATTTGGGGCAAAAGAAACAGAGGTAAAGAAGTGCAGTATATTCCAAGAATGTCAAACATCAAGTGTGTTCTGGGCATAGAGATCATGCAGGAATAAGAGAAGTTTGGGATCAGGATCTAAAGGTTTGTTTGTTTTTAATTATTGAAATACAGTTGGAATACAATGTCACATTTTTGGGTGTACGACACAGTGATTCAACAATTATATACATTGTTCACCACTCACCACAATAAGTGTAGACACCATCTGTCACTATACAGTGGTTATCACAGCATTATTGACGGTAATCTCTATGCCGTATCATCTTTGATACCGTATACCACCACCGTAAACCGCCACCACCGCGAAAAAGAAAAACGCATTTTTGAAATATATTTACAGCTCGTTTTCTCTTGGTGTTTTATCCTATTTCTGACTTGCTGTTTCTAAATAAGTAGTGCTTGTAGCTCTATCCCCTAATCAGTATTGCATCTGAATAAATGTTCACTGTCCTTTACGGTTCTTCTGGTAAGGCCATTCGAACAGAACAGAAAGACTCAATGGGCAAGAGCCAGTGTGTTTCCAAAGATGGCGGGGACAGTGGGTGACACTCCGTGTCACCTCTCACCAGGGGTGCGGGCGGCGGGCAGGAGAAAAAAAAAAAAAACACAAAAAAACTCATCTATACCGTATTCATCTTTGTATCTTATTTTATAACGGGAAGTTTATACCTCTTAACTCCCTTTGCCTATTTCAATAATTGTCCTACCCCTCTTGCCTTTGTCAACTGCCAGATTATTCTGTGTATTTGAGTCTGTTTTGATTGTTCATTTGTTTTGATAAATCCCACATCTAAGTGAAATCCTATTGTATTTGTCTTTCTGACTTCCTTCACTTAGCATAGTACTCTCTAGGTTCACCCATGTCTTTGTGGCTGAGTAATATTCCATTGAATATTCATATACTGCAACTTCTTTACCCATTCATCTATCTATGGACACATAGGCTATGTCCATATCTTGGCTATTATAAGTAATACTGCAATATGGAAGCACATACATCTTTTCAAACTAGTGTTCTTGTTTTCTTTGCTTAAATAGCCAGTAGAGAAGTTCCTGGATCATATGGTATTTTCATTTTTAATTTTTGGGGAACTCCATATCACTTCCCACAGTGGTTGTACCAATTTACATTCCCACCAACAATGCACACGAGTCCCTTTTCCCCACATCCTTTCCAATTGTTTGTTATTTCTTGTCTTTTTGATTCTAGCCATTCTGACTGTTGCGTTATCTCATTGTGGTTTGGATTTGCATTTCCCTGCTGATGAGTGATGTTAAGCATCTTGGATGTATGTTGGCCACTTCTATGTCTTCTTTGAAAAAACATCTATTCAGGTCCCCGCCCATCTTTTAACTGGGTTATTTTGGTATTTTGTGTGGGTTGTATAAGTTCTCTAATATTTTGGAATTAACCCCTTATCGGATGTATCGTTTGCAAATATTTCTCTCATTCAGTAGGTTGAGTTTTTTGTTTTGTTAATGGTTTCCTCTGCTGTGCAAAAACGTTTTAGTTTGATGTAGTCCCAGGAGTTTATTTCTGGTTTTGCTTCCTTTGTCTCAGGAGACATATAGATAAGTTGTTAAGCCTAATACACAAGAGATTACTGCCTATTCTTTCTTCTAGGGGTTTGTGGTTTCAGATCCCTAACTTAAGTATTAAGCCCATTTTGAGTTATTTTTGTGTATGATGTAAGAAAGTGGTCCAGTTTCATTCTCCATGTAGCTGCCGAGTTTTCCCAGCACTATTTATTAAAGTCCTGTCCTTTTTTTTTTAGGTTGCAGTTTTTATGGCTTTTATTTTTTTCATTTTTAAAAAAAATTTTTGGTGTTCCAAGATTCATTGTTTATGCACCACGCCCAGTGCTCCATGCAATACATGCCTTCCTTAATACCTGTCACCAGGCTCACCCATCCCCCACTCTCCTTCCCTCCAAAACCCTCAGTTTGTTTCTCAGAGTCCACAGTCTCTCATGGTTCATCTCCCTCTCCAATTTCCCTCAATTCATTTTTCCTTTCTTTCTCCCAATGTCCTCCATGTTATTCCTTATGCTACGCAAGTAAGTGAAACCATATGATAATTTACTCTCTCTGCTTGACTTATTTCACTCAGCATAATCTCTTCCAGTCCCGTCCATGTTGATACAAAAGTTGGGTATTCATCCTTTCTGATGGAGGCATAATACTCCACTGCATATATGGACCATATCTTCTTTATCCACTCATCCGTTGAAGGGCACCTTGGTTCTTTCCACAGTTTGGCAACTGTGGCCATTGCTGCTATGAACATTGGGGTATCGGTGGCCCTTCTTTTCACTGTGTCTGTATCTTTGGGGTAAATACCCAGGAGTACAATTGCAGGGTCATACAGTAGCTCTATTTTTAATTTTTTGAGGAATATCCTCACTGTTTTCCAAAGTGGCTGCACCAACTTGCATTCCCACCAACAGTGTAAGAGGGTTCCCCTTCCTTCACATCCTCTCCAACACATGTTGTTTACCGTCTTGTTAATTTTAGCCGTTCTAACTGGTGAGCATTTTTTCATGTGTCTGTTAGCTATTTGTATGTCTTCTTTGGAGAAGTGTCTGTTCATGTCTTCTGCCCATTTTTTGACATTATTATCCATTTTGGGGGTGTTGACTTGAGGAGTTCTTTATAGACCTTGGATATAGCCCTTTGTCTGTAATGTCATTTGTAAATATCTTCTCCCATTCCATAGGTTGCCTCTTTGTTTTGTTAACTGTTTCCTTTGCTGTGCAGAAGGTTTTTATCTTGATGAATCCCAAGGTTCATTTTCATTTTTGTTTCCCTTGCCTTTGGAGACGGGTCTTGAAAGAAGTTGCTGTGGCCGATGTTGAAGAGGTTGCTGCCTGTGTCCTCCTCTAGGATTTTAATGTATTCCTGTCTCACACTGAGGTCTTTTATTCATTCTGAGTTTATCTTTGTGTATGGTGTAAGAGAACGGTCAAGTTTCATTCTTCTACACATAGCTGTCCATTTTTCCCAGCATTGTTTATTGAAGAGACCATCTTTTTTCCATTAGCTATTTTTTCCTGCTTTGTTGAAGATTAGTTGACCGTAGAGTTGAGAATCCATATCTGGGCTCTTTACTCTGTTCCATTGGTCTATGTGTCTGTTTTTGTGCCAGTACCATGCTGTCTTGGTGATCACAGCTTTGTAATACATCTTGAAATCAGGCAACATGATGCCTCCAGCTTTGTTTTTCTTTTTCAACATTTCCTTGGCAACTCAGGGTCTTTTCTGGTTGGATACAAACTTTAGGATTGTTTCTTCCAGAACTTTGAAAAATGCTATTGTTATTTTGATCTGGATGGCATTGAAAGTATAGTTTGCTCTGGGCAGCATAGCCATTTTAATAATGGTTTTTCCTCTGCTCCATGAGCATGGAATGTTTTTCCATCTTTCTGTGTCTTCTTCCATTTCTTTCATGAGTGTTTTGTAGTTCCTAGAGTATAGATCCTTTACTTCTTTGGTTAAGTTTATTCCAAGGTATCTTATGGTTTTTGGTGCTATTGTAAATGGAATCAATTCTCTAATTTCTCTTTCTACAGTTACATTGTTAGTGTATAAGAAAGCAACTGATTTCTGTGCATTGATTTTGTATCCTGCCACATTACTGAATTGCTGTATGAGATCTAGTAATTTTGGGGTAGAATCTTTTGGGTTTTCCACATAAAGTATCATGTATTCTATAAAGAGTTTGACTTCTTCTTTGCCAATTTGAATACCTTTTACTTCTTTTTGTTGTCTGATTGTTATTGCTAGGACTTCTAGCACTATATTGAGCAATAGTGGTGAGAGTGGGCATCCTTGTTGTGTTCCTGATCTCAGTGGAAAGACTCTCAGCTTTTCCCCCTTGAGAACGATATTCTCTGTGGGTTTTTTATTTATTTGTCAGAGAGAGTGAGCATAGGCATACAGAGTGGCAGGCAAAGGCAGAGGGAGAAGCAGGCTCCCTGCTGAGCAAGGAGTCCCATGCGGGACTGATCCCAGGAGCTGGGATCATGACATGAGCCGGAAGGCAGCCGCTTAACCAACTGAGCCACCCAGGCATCCTGACTCTGTGGGTTTTTTAGATGGATTTTATAAAATTGAGGAATGCTCTCTCTATCTCTATACTCTGAAGAGTCTTAGAAAGGATGCTGTATCTTGTCAAATGCTTTTTCTGAATCAATTGAGAGGACCAGTGTGGTTCTTGTCTCTTATGTGTTCTATCACATAGACTGTTTCGTAAATCTATCACATAGATTGATTTGTGGCTGAACCACCCTTGCATCCCAGGGATAAATTCCATCTGGTTGTGTTGGATAATCCTTTCAATATACTGTTGGATCCTATTAGCTAGGATCTTGTTGAGAATTTTGGTATCCATATTCATGAGGGATATTAGTCTGAAATTATCCTTTTTTTAAAAATTTATTTTTATTTCTTTTCAGTGTAACAGTATTCATTGTTTCTGCACCACACCCAGTGCTCCATGCAATACGTGCCCTCCCTAAAACCCACCACCAGGCTCCACTAACCTCCCACCCCCGCCCCTTCAAAAACCCCTCAGGTTGTTTTTCAGAGTCCATAGTCTCTCATGGTTCACCTCCCCTTCCAATTTCCCTCAATTCCCTTCTCCTCTCCATCTCCCCATGTCCTCCGTGTTATTTCTTATGCTCCACAAATAAGTGAAACCATATGATAATTAACTCTCTCTGCTTGACTTATTTCACTCAGCATAATCTCTTCCAGTCCCGTCCATGTTGCTACAAAAGTTGGGTATTCATCCTTTTTGTTGGTTTCTTTGCCTGGTTTGGGGATCAAGGTAATGTTAGTCTCATAGAGTCTGGAAGTTTTCCTTCTGTTTCTATTTTTTGAAACAGCTTCAGGAGAATAGATACTATTTCTTCTTTGAATGTTTGGTAGAATTCCCCAGGGAATCTGTCAGGTCCTGGACTCTTTTTTTGGGGGAGGTTTTTGATCACTGCTTCAATCTTGTTACTAGTTATTGGTCTAGTCAGGTTGTCAATTTCTTCCTGTTTCAGTCTGGGAAGTTTATAGGTTTCCAGGAATGCATCCATTTCTTCTAGTTTGCTTAACTTACTGGCATATAGTTGTTGATAATAATTTCTGATTATTGTATTTGTTTCTTTAGTGTTAGTTGTGATTTCTCCCCTTTCATTCATAATTTTATTAATTTGGGTCCTTTATCTTTTCTTTTGGATAAGTCTGGCTAGTGGTTTATTGATCTTATTAATTCTTTCAAAGAACCAGCTTCTAGTCTTGTTAATGTATTCTACTGTAGTTGTCATTTTTAATGCATTTATCTCTGCTTTAATCTTAATTACTTCCCTTCTTGTGTGTGGGTTAGGTTTAATTTGTTGATTCTTCAGTTCTTTAAGTTGTAAAGGTAGTTTGTGTATTCGGGATTTTTCTGGGTTTTGTTTTTGGAGTTTTTCTGTTTTGTTTTGTTTTGTTTTTGTTTTTGTTTTTTTGAGTGAGGCTTGGATGGCTATGTATTTCCTCCTTAGGACCACCTTTGCCATATCCCATAGGTTTTGAATTGATGTGTCTTTGTTCTCATTAGTTTCCATGAATTGTTTAAGTTCTTCTTTGACTTCCTGGTTGACCCAAACATTCTTGAGCAGGGTGGTCTTTAGCTTCCAAGTATTTGAATTTCTTCCAAACTTTTTCTTGTGATTGAGCTCCAATTTCATAACATTGTGGTCTGAGAATGTAGGGAATGTAGGGAATAATCTCAGTCTTTTGGTATTGGTTGAGACCTGATTTGTGACCCAGTATGTGTGGTCTATTCTGGAAAAAGTTCCATGTGTGCTCAAGAACAATGAGTATGCTTTTGTTTAGGGTACCTATCTATGAGGTCCATCTTGACCAGTGTGTCATTCAAAGATTTTGTTTCTTTGCTGATTTTCTGCTTAGATGATCTGTCTATTGCTGAAAGTGGAGTGTTGAGGTCTTCTACTATTAACGTATTATCAGCACTGTCTCTTTATTTTGATTATCAGTTGGCTTATGTAGTTGGGTGTTCCCATGTTGAGGGCATAGAAATTTATGATTGTTAGATATTCTTGTTGGATATAGCCTTTAAGAATGGTACAGTGTCCTTCTGTATCTCTAACTACAGTCTTTAGCTTAAAAGCTAATTTGTCTGATATGAGAATTGCTACCCCAGCTTTCTTTTGAGGTCTGTTGGCATGAAAGATGGTTCTCCATCTCTATACTTTTCAGTCTGGATGTATCTTTAGGTTCAAAATGAGTCTCTTGTAGACAGCATATGGATGGGTCCTGTCTTTTTATCCAATCTAGAACCCTGTGTATTTTATGGGAGCATTTAGGCTGTTCATGTTGAGAGTAATCATTGAAAGATAAGATTTTATTGTCATAATGTTGCCTGTGAAGTCCTTGTTTCTATAGATTGTCTCTGTATATTCTGTTCTGTATCACTCTTGGGGTCTTTCTTCTTTTACTGAATATTCCCTTAATATTTCTTTCAGGGCCAGGTTAGTGGCCTCAAATTCTTTTAGTCTCTGCCAGTTCTGGAAGCTCCTTATCACTCCATCCATTCTGAATGACAGCCTTGCTGGATAAAGAATTCTTGTCTGCATATTCTTCTCATTTATTACCCTTAATATGTCTTGCCAGCCCTTACTGGCTTGTCAGGTCTCTGTGGACAGGTATGACATTATTCTGATGTTCCTCCCTCTGTATGTAAGTAATCTCTTCCCTCTAACTGCCCTTAACATGGTTTCCTTGTTTTAAGATTTGTGAGTTTTACTATTACATACCTGGGAATTGGTCTGGTCTCCTTGATCTTGGGAGGGCCCTCTCTGCCTCTAGGACATGAATGCTTGTTTCATTCCCGAGACTAGGGAAATTCTCAGCTATGATTTGCTCAACTACATATTCTAGTCCTCTTTCTCTCTCCACTCCCTCAGGGATCCCAGTAATTCTGACATTGGAACTTTCATGGCATCATTTATTTCTCTAATTCTGTTTTCATGGATTTTAAGCTGTTTGTTCCAGGATTCCTCCTGCTCCTTCTTTTCTATCAGTTTGTTTTCAAGATCAGTAATTCATTCTTCTGCCTCATTTACCCTGTTAGAGTATCTAGATTAGATTGGATCTCATTGATAGAATTTTTAAGTTCTTCAGATCCACTCTCATTTCTGCTCTTGGTGAATCTATGTTGCAATTAATAGGTTTCTCCAGCCTGACTATTGTCTTCATAACTGCTACCCTGAATTCTATTTCTGACATCTTGCTTAGATCCATATCCATTAGATCTACAGTCCGTATGAAGTGAGTCTCCATAGAAAGCACATGGGCCTTTTTTTTTTCATCCATTCAGTTGCTCTAAGTCTTTTGATTAAAGTATTTAGTCCACTTATATTAAAGTAATTATTGATAGATATGTACTTATGGAGATTTTGTTCATTGTTTTCTGGTTGTTTCTGTAGTTCCCTCTGTCTTCCCTTTTGGATTAATAGCTTTCTTTAGCATTATGCTTGGATACTTCTCTTTATTTCCTGTGTATTTTTTGTTTTTGGTTATCATGGGGTTAATGTATAATATCCTACATGTATAACAGTCTATATTGAGTTGGTGGTCACTTCAAGAAATTTCTAAAAGCACTAAATTTTTACTTGCTCCTCTATGTTTATGTACATGATGTATATTTTATATCTGTTTATTTTATATATCCCTTCACTAATTCTGTAAATACCATTGATTTTTATATTTATGTTTTAATCTCCATACTGGCTTTATAAATAACTAATCTACATTTTATTATATCTTTGCTTTTACTAAGGAAACATTTTCCTTGCATAATTTTCTTCTAGTTATGGACTTTTTCCAGTTACATGATTCCCTTTATTATTTCTTCTAAGACTGGCTTAGTGAACCAGCTGGTGATGAACTCCTTTAACTTTTGTTTGCCTGGGAAACTCCTTATCTCTCCAATTCTGAATAATAACCTTGCTGGGTATTCTTGGCTTTAAGTTTTTTCCTTTCAGCACTTTGAATATTTTCTCATTCCCTACAGTCTGCAAAGTTTCTGCTGAAAAAACAACCGATAGCCTGATTAAGTTCCCCTTGTATGTTAACTGTTTTCTTTCTTCTTGCTGCTTTTTAAAATTCTCTTTAATTGGGGTGTCTGGATGGCTCAGTGGGTTAAGCCTCTGCTTTTAGCTCAGGTCATGATCTCAAGGTCCTGGTATCAAGCTCCACATCAGGATCTCTTCTCAGTGGGGAGCCTGCTTCCCCCTTCTCTCTGCGCCTGCCACTCTGCCTACTTGTCATCTCTCTCTGTCAAATAAATAAATAAAATCTTTTAAAAAAATAAAAAATTAAATTATCTTTAATTATAAAAACTTTAATTTTTGACATTTTAATATGTGTCTTGGTGTATAACTCCTTTGGTTCATCTTGTTTGGGGCTCTCTGTACTTTCTGGACATGGGTGTCCATTTCCTTCCATGGATTAGGAAAGTTTTAAGAAAAGTAACCTTCCCCCTTGTCTCTCTTTTCCACCTGGAACTCCTACCATAGAAATATATCCATACTTGATGTAATCAAAGTCCCTTAATTTATCCTAAATTTTTTATTATTTTTTGCTATTCAACTTGATTGCTTTTCATTGCCCTGTGTTCCAGATCACTGATATATTCTTCTGCATCTTCTAGTTGGCTCTTGATTCCCTCTAGTGTATGTTTTATTTCAGTTATTCTTCACCTCTGACTCTTTCTTTTTATATTTCTTCTTTGTTGAAGCTTTAACTGAGTTTATCTATTCTTCTCTCAGTCTGGTGAATATTTTCTGACTTTGAATTCTTTATCATGCATATTACTTATCTCTGTTTCATTTAGCTCTTTTTCTGTGATTTTTGTCTTGCTCTTTAATTTGTAATATTTTCCTCTGTCTCCTCCTTTTGTCTGTTTCTTTGTGTTAGGTCATTCTGGCCTAGAAAGTAGTAGCCTTATGTAGAAAGGTTATTGTTGTGCCTTCCTCCTCTGCCCTCCTGGTCACTAGGAACCACACTCCAGGGATGTTCCCTGTGTGGGCTTTCTGCTCCTTATTGCTGGGGCTGAGGAGGGATTGCTATGGGCAAACTATTGGGTGGGGCTACAGTGACCCACTTCACCTGCTGCAGGCATGCTGGGCAGCATTTTTTCACTGTGCTATTAAGAGGACTGGCTTTGGGTGCCTGGGTGGCTCAGTGGGTTAAGCCACTGCCTTCGGCTCAGGTCATGATCTCAGTGTCCTGGGATCGAGTCCTGCATTGGGCTTTCTGCTCAGCAGGGAGCCTGCTTCCCTCTCTCTCTCTCTGCCTACCTGTGATCTCCCTCTGTCAAATAAATAAATAAAATCTTTAAAAAAAAAAAAGAGGACTGGCTTCCATTGCTATCTTGCTGGTGGATGAGTACAGAACTCAGACTAAGCATATCCAATTGCTGTCATTGCTGGGGGTACATCAAAAGACAGGGCTTGCTCCCTGCACAGCCAGCTAAGGGGTCTGGCTGCAGGAACTGTGGGCACTGGTGTGTGGGTTTTTCTAACCCCTTCACCCAGGGCAGGAATCTTTTTGGAAGGGTGCCTGCTGAGGTGGTCAAGTTGAATGGGGCAGGGTGCAGGGGAACACTGGGGTGAGGCATGTGGTTCTAGCAAGGTAGATGGAGAGTGTTAGAACTGGCTCCTGCAAGCATTGGCTGTCTGGGCTGGGGGAGGGCAAGAAAAATGATGCCTGCCAACACTTTCATTCCTGGATAAATCTGCAGATTTCTGCCTCTCATGCACACATCCTAAAGTCAGTCAATAAACCTCTATGTATATATCAGGTGATTTTCAAACTGCTACTTCTGTGCTGTGTCTCAGGTTGAGTTATGCTGGCTCTTTAACGGTGAGACTTGGTTTCTAATTAAGTCTACTGATTTTTAGCTCCCAAAGTGTAGGTACAACTACTTTCAGAGCCAGACATTATAGGGACTTGTCCTTTCAGTGCAAGTGCCCAGAGGATGGTTGTGCTTGGTGGGGGTCTGATCCCTTCACTCTTCTGTGTTTGTGATGCCTCTCCCATTTGTGAGTAGTCCCAGCTGGGGGTTTGTGTCTTGACTGCATCTCCTCCCCATTTTCTCTTTTTGATGTGGCTTTCTCTCTACAACTAGCTGTGGAAGATCTGTTCTGTCAATCTTTGTTTTCAGAGTGAGTTGCAATACATGTAGTTCTTGCCTCCATGTGTTTGTGGGATGGGTGAACTCAGGATCCTCCTACTCTGCCATCTTCCCTGTCCTTCTCCAGGGTTAAATATCATTAAAGAATTCCAAAATACATCTTCTTGTAGTTATTGATAATCAACATTTTAAAAATAATTGGAATCATCACATTTTCATCTTCCTCCCCTGGGACTAGGCAGTGTGATAAAAATCTCTAGTGACCTTGCATTCTGGCCTCTTCCTTTATGTTCAAGAAAGCCTGGGATAATGCCAAGGAATGAGTGTGAACTTATTTTAGGGTATGATTTTGAATTGGCTGTAGTCAAGGAAAGTAAGTGAACTATGTATAAGCTTGCACGTTTTAAGTTGTTTTTAATAGAAACGATTTGTAACAGCCTTAACTCCCTGCCCCATTGCTCCCCAAACTGCTGTATCCTAACATCATGACAGTACTGTGATCTGAGAAGTATGTGATTGAAGAAGGAATCTCTAACAGCTATACATTGTAGGATGATAATAAAAAACAAAAATTATTACCTTAATTGCCTCAAATCATAGAGTATTAAAAATATTAGAAATGTCATTTATACTGAATTTTTATTCCATTCTCAAGAACTTGAAAAAATTTTTAAACTTTTTATTTGTAGCAGGTTTGAATTTTGCAGACCTCCCCTTGGCCAGACTGCCTTTAGAGAGATGTTTAGCTGCAGAATACATTCCATTTTGTTGCTAGTTCAAATTGATCTCCCCACCTTGGTAAAAAGTCACCAGTCTAGCAATTAGGAACTGCTGTGCTCTTCTGTTTTTAGCTGATGTCCCATATTGAGAAAATTGCATTTTACTTTGCTTGAGTTCTATTCTTGAGTAATGCTCAAGTTAAGAAGCAGGTGTGCCTGGTAGCACTTAATTCTTTCAGTGGATAAAGTACTGTAAATGAGATGACCCATATAGTCAGACTTCCAGTAAATACAGAACCATTAATTTTAATTTTCTCTTCCCCCACTTTCAATGACCTTTGGCCTTTACCTGGACTCTTGCAGTAGCCTCCTAACTGATTTCCCTGATCCAACTCAAGTGCTCAAATCAATGGCTGTAGTGCTGCTGTAGTGATTCCTCAACAGACAGCATCCTCTCACTTCCCTTTCATAAAACCTTTAAAGGACAGTCCCGTTTTTGAGAAATTAACATTGAAAGTTCATGATTCAGTCCCAAGAATTCTTTCAAATCTGTTAACTTGACTTTTGCTCTTGCTTCAACACACCAATCTCTAAATCTCTCCCCATCCTATGCCTTCAACTATGTTCTCTGAAATAAATTGCTTCCTTAAATGCCCTCCTATCCCTATTGACTTTATCCTTCAAGATAAATTGAGGTTTTGTGACACCATTCAGTCTCCTCTTTGTCTTTGCAGTCTTCTCAAGAATTTCTAGGTAAGGCCCATTTCTCATTCATTCATATTGCCAATACTTACTGTTTTCCTTGTGTCAGGCACTGGTTTCATTGCTGGGAATACAGAGATGGACCAAGGTTCTTATCCTCATTCATCTTCTATTCTAGTGTAAGTCATATAATAAAGACAATAATTAAATGCTTGAATGTGTAATTCCAAATAGGAATAAGTGCATTATAAATAACAAACCAGAATACATACATAGAGCTATTTTTGATGGTAGTGGGGAGCCTTTAATATATTCTTTAGCTATAGACAGTATACACTACTTTGGGAAATTGTTTTGCATGTTTTTTTCTTTGTTATAGCTCCTTAAGATGATAAATGCTTTTTACCTTTGTCACCTTTATTCCCTTTTGCAAAACGGTCAGTAAGTACATGCTGACCACATAAATGTAAATATGTATGGATAGGTAAACAAATGAATTATTCTCAGCCATGTTTTATCTTGAATTCATTGGAAAGGAAATCCTTTGTGAAGTAATAAGTAATACTCCCAAGATGACAAATTGATTTCTTAACAAATACTGGGCCTCTAGCCAAAGACCAAATTATCTTCAGCACATGGATTAGAGTAATAAGATATTCTTAGAACTAGGCATCTGGGTCATTTAATGTTCAAGGTATCTTCAAAGAGAGATGGAGCCTCTATTAGCTAATCTATGTTCCATGATTTTATAAATGAAGAAATCATTTTACTTCCTCAAAAACAATACATCCACTGTACCAGTTTTAAGAATTAGTTTAAACTAAGATTTTGTTGTAAAACAATTTTCTGGGGGCAAGAATGCAAATTTTGCCTAAAGTTTGGAAGAATCTATATTGTAGAGTCATTTAAAATGTTGTAATTATAGAGGTACCTGTGTGGTGCAGTTGGATAAGCATCTGACTCTTGGTCTCATCAAAGGTCATGATCTCAGGGTCATGAGATCAAGCCCCACAATGGGCTCTATGCTCAGCATGGAGTCTGCTTGAGATTCTCTTTCCCTCTCCTTCTGCCCCTCCCACCCATGCTTTCTCTCTCTCTAAAATAAATGAATCTTTTTAAAAATGATGTAATTATATTGCCTAAGCACTATATAAAAGGCCACCCTTTTTAAAAAAAATATTTTTATCATAATAAGTGTACTCTTTAATCCGCATCACCTTTTTCTCCTATCCCCCCACCCAACCCTCTGGTAACCATCAATTTGTTCTTTATAGTTAAGAGTCTGTTTCCTGGTTTGTGCCTCTCCCCAACTTTTCCCCTTAAAAGTCCATCTTTATAGTGGATAGCTGGTGCCTTGTTCCAGGTTGTCTGTTAACTCACTCTAATTAAATCTTTTACTTCATCTATTTCTCAGCTTCCATGTCTATATCATGGGCTTCTGCAATCCTGCAATGTATCTCAGAACCCCCAGGGTCCTCTGCTTACTTTATAGATCTGTGTAAATGTACTGAAGTCCCCTACCCTCACCAGCGGCATGTTCTAAAAACAAGAAGAAATCAGTAAAAAGTACAGCATAAAAGGAAACAAGTGTTCCCATAGGGATTAGCTGGTAATTTTTGTTTTCTTTGTCTTAAAAAAAAAAAAAAACAGATAAAACACAGTGTATGGCAATGCTTGTTGAAGTTCTTTGGTTGTGGTCAGTAGGTATCCTGTTATTAACTCTTGTTAATTTATGCCAAAAAGCAAGTTATGGAAAATCTGTGGAATAGCTCACAGAATTAAATAGAAAAGATTCACTATGAATGTATCTAATGGAAAAGATGCAGTTCCCCAATGGAGAAATCCGATGCTTTTCATAAAAGAAATGAAAACAGATGTTCAACAAACAAAATGCTCACCTCACACAAGGTTTCAGATCTAGTAAAGGGTTGTCATAATGGAAAGAGAAATGATTTCAGCATAAAATGACCTGGAGTTCAAATCCAAGGTTCCCTACTTAGTAGCTATTATATGGAGATTATTTTGCATTCCCCAGAGGTTTGTTCTCAGGATATATGAATCTATACAAATTCGTGTCTAACTCAAAATGAGTACTTAACAAATTGTATTCATTATTCTTGCTATTTTCAAAGAATGCTTATGTTTAGGGTATTTAGGGACAAGAATGCAAACATTACTGAAGAACCCTGAATGCCGCCTAAGAAGACACAGCTGAAAGACATTCAGGAAGCAGCCTCAGGATGCGTGCCTTTCCTGATATCTGATTGCAAGAGTCACTATCCTAAATTAATCTTAGAGTTGCCTACTGCTGTATCCTCATTGCTGAGCTGGCCTCCTCCTTTCATTATCTTTGGCCCAAAGATACAGTGTTCAAATAATGGAATAGAGGGAGTAAATTGAAATGTTTGATTAAAATATGAGATGTTACTGTTTTCTCTCACTCTATTATTTGATACTTTCCAAACATAATCCTATTAAAGCCAGGATTTTTGTATGTGCAGAGCATACTAAGATGTGTGATGGGCAGGAGGAATCTGTGCAGGTGTAGGCCTTATAGGCAATGGATACGTTTCCTATAGGGAATTTAAAAATAATAATAAAAACCTGGGTGGCTCAGTGGGTTAAGCCTCTGCCTTCAGCTCAGGTCATGATCTTAGGGTCCTGGGATCAAGCCCCACATCGGGCTCTCTGCTTGGCAGGGAGCCTGCTTCCCCGCCCCTTCTCTGCCTGCCTCTCTGCCTACTTGTAATCTCTCTCTCTGTAGAATAAATAAATAAAATCTTAAAAAAAAAAGACTATCTACTCTTTACTACTATTATGTGTTGGCAATTCCAAACAATGTTCATGTTAAAATAATCTCCTTTCAGTAAAATCTCCCTCTTTTCCTTTTCTTGATTCATCCTTCTAAGTGTGTCCTACCTTTCCTGTCCTATTAATAATTTTTGGAGAATAATCTCCATATCCTGTTCAATTTTGTAGCCTTAATAATAACTGGCATTGACCTTATGCTCATGTGAGTGAAATGGGCCTGGGGACTTACCATAGTAATTTACTTGGTCCAGGTTACTCTCTTTAATAAAGATTTTTGACTCAATGAAATTAAATCTCAGGTTTCTTGTCTGAAAAAATAGGATAATAATGCTCACCTGTGACCCTGAACACTGTGACGCAGATCAGCAACAAAATGTGTAAAATCCCTGGCACAATGCCTACCGCTCAGTCTTTCAAAAATGAAGGCTACTTATGGTGACATCACTGGAATCATTATTAGGTCAGCAAATGCATAATAAAAGTTTATCATATGTCAGACTAAGCTATGGGGAAACAAAGGTTAACAAGACATTTCTCTCCTGGAGCACGTCATCAGCAGACATACACTTCCAGGTGGTCTAAAGTCTCTTCTTGTTCTCTGGAAAGAGCTGGTGAAGAATATAGGGCAAGGCATAGATCGCAAGCTTAAACCCTATGGGGAAAGAAGGCATTCAGGAGAGGTTTCCAAGAAAAAGTACCAATGAAACAGTATATACTACCTAGAGATATCATGTGATGGAAAAAAAATAGGTTAATCATTTGAGGTCAAAAGATAATATGAGTAAGAAAATCCTTCTGTAAAGATGTTAAGTAAAAAACATAATAAGACACAAACTATAAATTTCACTTATTTGCAGAGCATAACAAATAACATGGAGGACATGGGGAGATGGAGAGGAGAAGGGTGTTGAGGGAAATTGGTGGGGGGGGAGATGAACCATGAGAGACTATGGACTCTGAAAAATAACCTGAGGGTTTTGAAGGGGCGGGGGGTGGGAGGTTGGGGGAGCCAGGTGGTGGGTATAGTGGAGGGCATGCATTGCATGGAGCACTGGGTGTGGTGTAAAACTATGAATTATGTTATGCTGAAAAGAAATTTTTAAAAAAAATTAAAAATTAAAATTTCAATGTGGAAAATCACCTAGAATAATTAGTGGAAGAAATATGTCACATTGTTAAAACTGGTTGTCTCTGAGTGCTGGGATTATAGGTAGTTTTCATTTTCTTTCCTGTATGTATGCAGTTTTTCATTTCAAAAATCAAAAGGTATAACTGTAAAATTAGAAGGAGAATCATGGTTCCTGAGCTGTTGAAAACTAAAGGCTGCGTTTGTTAGAAATAAAACTTTATTTACTAGGCCCTAGAGCAAATAGCAGTGTCAGCTGATAAACTTAGAAGAATCTTTGGTTCTTTGGATGTCTCTTGAGATGTGACTTGGGTGATTTGCTTTTAGAGAAAATGGCACTGAAGGTTACCTTGCAGAAGAGAGTGAAGGAAAGTTGCAGAGAGTTGTGGCAAACTTGCTGGAACTTTAGAATGTTTTTAAATACTCAATTCTTTCATAAAAAATGTTGGGCCATCAGATAATGAGTCACTGATTTTAAAATAAGCCCTTTCTGACCTCTGACCCTTGCCCTGAATACCTTTCTGCTTTTCTACTAGTGAGAGTCTATTTACCTCCCAGTGTCCTTCTATCTATGAGTAGCTCCAATAAGACAAGACTGGCTCCCCCGACTCCGTTTCCCCCAGTACTGTGTGTGTTTGTGTGTGCAGGTGCCTTCAAAGCTCTTATCACACAGCCCAGAAATATTCTTTGTGTTTCTCCCTTAGTGGACTGTGTTTACCATTATTCTGTTTTAAATATCCCCACAGAGTGTTTGGAACATGAGAGAAGACTAATAAGTTTCTTGTCACCACATGTCAAATCCAAGTACCATCTCAGTCCTTATCTTACTTGACCACTAATGCTGATAATTTCTGTCTTTCTCTGCCATCTACTGAGGATTGCTCCTCAGTGTTTTTCATTGCTGATATCCTGAGTACATATGTTTTCTAGAATTTAGTCCATAACCCCCTTCTCTTCTGTATAGCTACTCTCCCTAAGCAGGCTCATTTCCTTCTCTCCATTTGTCTCCACACATATGACAATGATATCCACATACCTTTTTCACAGCCAGACCTCACTGCTAAAATCCAGATACACCCTGCATGTCCTGGCCATTTTTATCCAGATGCCCGATGGACATTCATACTCAACATGGTCACTTATGGACTCTGTAGTTTCAGGGTACCTCCCTCACCTAGGATCAACCTCTTCTTCCTGAGTTTTATATCTCAGTGAACCTCACTCTTTTCACCCTCTTTTCTCTCTTCATCTAATAATATGTTGATGACCAATTTCTTCTTATTTTGTATCTTGTAGCAATCCTTCTTTTCCCCTTCTCTATTCTCCTTCTCTATTCCCCCATTTTCTTCCTAATTTCACACCCTTATCAACTCTTAATATGGACTATGGCAATAGTCTAATAACTGATCAACTAAATATTATCTTCAAAATTATTCTAAGGTGGCATTCCTAAAAGCACAGTTGTTACTATGTTACTCTCTTGGTTCATGTCTCTTCATCACCTACAGAAATACTCCTCAGGTAGGTGGTTCTGTTCTCCACAAAGCAAATTCTGAATTGAGTTAAACATACAGAATCCTCATTAAGAAAGACCTTTGAGGTCAACAGCCATTGAAGGGAGGAGAAGAAAGCAAGAGAGGGCAGAGGAAAGGTCAAACTGTGGGGTCAATTTGTAGCAGCCTCTGCTCATCTTCATTTCCTAATGCTCTAACTTCCAACCAGATTGACCTACTTGCAGCTCCTCAGTTGCTCAACTCAAGCTTTTCTGTCTTTTCCTTTAAATAATATTGACCGTTCTCTCTTTGATGTCCCACAATTCTTGGTACTACTCAGTATTACACTTTTGATTTTTATGCCTATCTTTAGTAGATACTAAGCTTCTTGAAATCAGGCATTCAACTTAGTCATTGTTTATCCTAGGCATAAAACATATATAACATGTATATGGCACATAATACCCACTTAAAAGAACAGTATGGAAAAGATGGATGGATAGAAAGAAGGATAAAAGCATTATCGTCATTGTGAGATGCTGAATCACTGTTCAATTCTAGTGTAACTTTTCCTGAGAAGATGCCATTCTCTGACTTTCTGGGAGAGGAACAAGGATGAGTGAAGACAGTGTGACTTAAATATATGAGGCACAAGACCCAGACAAGTCAGCAAAGCCAAGAATGAGCAGTAAAATTCAATAGACAAGAGAGTATTCAACCTTCAGGTGGTGTAGGCAGAAGGGATCAGGAACCTGGGCTGAGGGAGAAGGAAACAAAAAACAACTAAGAATACAGAGGCATAGTTTTGTCATAGAATTTCGGAATGCTAGGAAAGATCTTTGAGGTGTTCATCAAACCTTCATTTTTCAGAGGAGAAATGTTAAGGTCCTAGGAAATAAGAGGTCAATTCACCCATCTATCCATCCGTGCAATTATCAGTGCATTCAATATTCATTTGCAATTAATGAGAACCTACCATGTTTAAATTTTTTTAAATTTATTTATTTGTCAGAGAGAGAGAGAGAGAGGGAGAGAGAGAGCGAGCAAGCACAGGCAGACAGAGTGGCAGGCAGAGGCATAGGGAGAAACAAGCTCTCTGCCGAGCAAGGAGCCCGATATGGGACTCGATCCCAGGACTCTGGGATCATGACCTGAGCCGAAGGCAGCCGCTTAACCAACTGAGCCACCCAGGCATCCCGAGAACCTGCCATGTTTAGATAGTGTGCTAGTCACTGGGAACACAAATATGAAAAGTCACGTTCTTTTCTATAAAGTAGTCCTCAATGTGCTAGGAAGGAAATTGGTATAATCAAAAGACTGCAATTCAATGTGATAAGTGCATGAATATAAGATTGTGAATTAGAGATGCCAAGAATGAAGTTCTAATCTTTTGGTGGGGGGAATTGTCAAGTGTTATGGTAACTGATAATGAGTATGAGCCCCCAAACGAAGTCAGATTTGGAGTCAAAGGTTTTGAGAACCAGCATCTCTCTACATTTTTCTCTGGGTTCAGAACAGGTAACAGATACAAGAATCTGGCAGAATCAAGAAGATAGATTAGTCTGAACTAAAGGAGGAAGAGGAGTTGATTTCTTACATGCCAATATCTGTACTTTCACTTCTGCCTTCTTCCATTTCAGAAGTTACCAAGGGCCATTATATAAGTAGCACTACACTCATTCTAGATTTTCTTAGTTGAACTTATTTATCCAGAGTCCCTTTATTTGTCTTTCTCCAAGAAAAAGGAAAGAAGGAAGGGGAAAAGGGAGGAAGAAAAGAAAGCCCCTACAAAGACTGAAAACTAGCACCTCTTTTTCTGAGGCTTCATTTTGAGCATGGCTTCATGATAGCTTTGGTAGCCTGGTGATTCCACAAGCCCTTCAGGGACTAGGCATGAAGCCATTAACACAAGAAATTGCTCCTATGAGTTACTTCAATGAATCAGGTCAGACTGCCACAACATTTCTCAGACTTAACCTTAGGAAATAAATTGAGAAGGGGTGTTTGGTATATATTTAATCAGATGAAAATTTGCCTTAGAAATAATTAATAATGTTCTAAGCAGTCATTTGGATTTGTGATTCTTAAATTTATATCAGCAGCTATTCTAACACTGAAATGCTCTTGCCAGAAAAAGGAGCAGGTATGGAAAATATTAAAAGAAAAAGCTCAAAAATTAAAAAATTAAGAAAATAAAATATGCTAAATTGTCTAATCTCTGCTATTCAGATATAAATTGAGAATTTAAATGACCTGTGCCCAAGTTAAGCTCAAACTGTACTCAACCAGTTTCACCATAAATATGTGTACCCTAGAATGCCAGGCAGTTTCACATATTTCTTTCCTAATATTTTATTCTCATTTGAAACAGAAAAACAAGATAATGAGGAAATTTTTGGGAAAGCAACTACTATTTGTCCTTGGGTCAGTTAGCAGTTAGTTAAATCCCATTGCTAGGACCAGACGCCGAAACTTACTATTACAACACAAATGTTTCCATACTTTGAACATTAGACCACTCTTCCTTCATTTGAACATTATCTTTTCTTAAAAAATTTACACTAAGTTGGAAAAAATTATAGATACTCCTAGGACAAGATGTGAATCTTTATAATATCTTACTATGGACTTCACTTATGACCAGCCATTAGCATGCCCACTTGTAAATCCTTAGTTGACTACAGTGAAAACAAAGTCAGGGAATCACTGAAGGATATTCAACCAACAATGAAGTTTCACTAATATTCAGCATCCTTGCTAAGGCAGGGCCAGTAGGTTCATAGATACCATTAAAAGGTTTTTTTTTTTATTATTTTTATTAACATAGAATGTAGTATTTGCCCCAGGGGTACAGGTCTGTGAATCATCAGGCTTACACATTTCAGAGCACTCACCATAGCACATACTCTCCCCGATGTCCATAACCCAGCCACCCTATCCCTAACCCCCCACACCCCCAGCAACCCTCCGTGTGTTTCATGAGATTAAGAGTCTCTTATGGTTTGTCTACCTCCCGATCCCATCTTGTTTCATTTTTTCCTTCCCTACCCCCCACAACTGCCCACCCTACCTCTCAAATTCCTCATATCAGAGAGATCATATAATTGTATTTCTCTGATTGACTTATTCGCTCAGCGTAATACCCTCTAGTTCCATCTACGTCATTGCAAATGGCAAGATTTCATTTCTTTTGATGGATGCATAGTATTCCATTGTGTGTGTATGTGTGTGTATATATATATATATATATATATATATATATATATATATATATATACATACTACATCTTCTTTATTTATTCATCTGTTGATGGACATCTAGGTTCTTTCCATAGTTTGGCTGTTGTGGACATTGCTGCTATAAACTTTCAGGTATACGTGCCCCTTCAAATTCCTACGTATCTTTAAGGTAAATACCCAGTAGTATGATTTCTGGAGACCATTCAAAGATTTTAACAAGGATAGAAATTACTTTCTGTCTAATCCCATGTCAAATCCAAAAATAAACTAACCAGCATCTTGACTTCTTCAGTCTTTTAGTTTCAAAAACAAAAACTACTCTAGTTCAAACATCCTCCAAAGAAAATTTATGGTAAAAACATCATCAGGAGCAAAAATAGAAATGACTGGACATTTCACCAAGGATTTCACAACTTCTGGAATTTTCTAGTATCATGTAATGATTCCAGAAAAGACACAAGCTTTCTCAAGTCTAACCTAAACTTCTTCATACAGATAAAAATTTAGCCCTTTCTGACCTAATTCCAGATATCCTGGGGAATAATTTTATCCTCTTCATATGAAATACTCTGTCTTGGTTTAAGATTTAGGGAGTTTACTCTCTGGCTTTTCTTTCTACATCTATGGCTCTACTAATAAAAAGAACATGCCCATGTACACATTGTTGTCAGAAATAGTTTTGATAGAGACAGAACTAACATTTACGCTCCTATGTAAGTAAAACATTACCTGCCTCTCTACAGACCCTTTTCACATTCTTAGGATCCTCTTTAGTCTCTCAGGATGGCTTCTTACGTTGGATCATAAATAAGGCCTCTCTGACCACCAAGTGCCTATAACAATGCAAGACATTCCTTCTTCCTGAATCCTAAACTCCTTCCAGTCTTTGCTGAGTTCTAGCTAAGCTTCTAGCCAGAATATTTCAGATACCCAGGATTATGGCTCATGGAACCCTGCTGGTGTTATGTCTTTCCTCTCATACTCCCAGATGAGGCAATAATAGGGTACAAATGTGATTTCTCCATCAGATATAAAGACCTGTCCAGTGGATTCGACAAGGCCAATATTCTACTTCCTAAGATCTAAATTCCACAGGGTCCAGGAGATCCATTTATGGGACAGCAAAGCTGGGAACCCATTCTGAATGAGAGAGAACTTGGGATGAGTTGCTATGGTTGGACAGAGGTCCTGAGAGATGGAGGAGAGAATAATATACAAATTGATGTCTTTGTTGAACAACAAAGCTATGACTTCCCAGATGTTATTCCTAGGTACTTTGATTATATTTGAGATGAGGATCTTAAGCTCCTTGGGGTCATTGCATAACTTCCAAGGGCAAACTCTCAGTCAGCCTGTGCCAAGCCCTGTGCAGCTCCCAAAAGGGTCTCTGTGAGTATACCAGTGTTCTTATCCATCACTTGGGGGACCAGTAACTGGGAAGATCCAAGTACCTTCATCCTTTGGGCTGCCTGGGGTAGCTTTCACAAAGATACTGTTCTCAGAAGAGCTGTTAGTGGAAGCATGGTAAAAACCCCATTTCCTTTCATCTTTCTAAAATCACTAAATACTCCATTTTGCTGTAATTTTTCCGTGATGATATTCTAAGCATTTGAAAGCAAGAATAGTTTCTGCTTCTGATAGATGAAGCCAGATGGACTCAATAATAATTCTTTTAAATATACTCTAATTTGGGATCCTGCCTTTAAGCCACATATCACAATATCTCTTCCAAAATCTTAAGGCTGTGAAACAAATACTTTGTTAAACTCCCTCAAAAAATTAAAAAAAAAAAAAAGGAAATGATGTCAGGGTACTAAGAAAATTAGTTCTTTAGAATAAGTAAGAAGGAATGAAAGATGGTAAGGGTAAAGCTTGGCTTTCAGAATAGAAAGCCACAAAAGGAGCCAGGAAGAAATGGAATATTTTTGAAATGAGACAAATGGCTTTATGCTTCTTATATTAGCTATTAACTGCTGGGACTCATTAGACATACTATGCAAAAGGCAATAATTGAATGTGCGAACACTCTGTGGTGCCACAATGGCCTTCCTATTTCTAGCGTCCACTATAATTATGAATCCTCCTCGATATATGGGACTGAGAAAAGAAATGCTGCCCTTGAATCAAGTTTGCCTGCTTCAAGGCATTTTTTTATAATTTTTTAATTTTTTATAAACATATAAAGTATTTTTATCCCCAGGGGTACATGTCTGTGAATCTCCAGGTTTACACACTTCACAGCACTAACCATAGCACATACCCTCCCCAATGTCCATTCCCCCACCCCCCTTTCCCGACCCCTCTCCCCCCAGCAACCCTGTTTGTTTTGTGAGATTAAGAGTCACTTATGGTTTGTCTCCCTCCCAATCCCATCTTGTTTCTTTTCTTCTTTTCCTACCCCCCAGACCCCCCATGTTGCATCTCCACTTCCTCATATCAGGGATATCATATGATAGTTGTCTTTCTCTGATTGACTTATTTCACTAAGCATGATACCCTCTAGTTCCATCCACGTC